>MU776128.1:136361-149514 GCA_026770625.1 Nicotiana glauca | reverse complement strand
CCTTGCCTCACAATTTATAGGCAAATATCAGAAGAGGTGTCTTGAAAAGGTGCCTTTTCAGAAAATTCGCGGCCAACCGCGATCGCGGTGGAACCGCGGCCAGAGAGCCTTTCTCACTGCCGCGGTTATACTGCGATCGCGGCAGAAACGCGGCCAGCGAGGTTCTCTGAAATTTTCAGCAGAGTTCTGGCGTACTTTCAGCAGTGATTTGGTATTTATCCAAATCCGAAGCCGAAGCCGAGCGAGCGACGACGGCCCGAGGGTTCATTCTCTTCAACTCCTTTTAAGAGCTTTAAGAAGTGATTCTATATATAAGCACACAAATGTGGTTGTCCCTCACCAATGAGGGACAAAGTGCAAGACAAAATTCACTTCTTCAAAATTTTATTTTCCCTCCATTTTATTTCCCTCCGTTTCCAATTCACACTTCTTCTACTTTAAAGCCAAATGGCTTAAAGTCTCCAACATATAATTCGAGAACTTCCTTTTCACAAACAATTAAAGGATAAGTAATGTGCAGATTCCTACATCTGGAAATGGTTGTGCTAGAATTACGTATGGATAAGATCAATTTAAACACAATCCTAATTAAGTCGTCCACTGGTGTATTCAAGATTTTTCAGCAATATTAATATTTATAAATAATGTAATGTGGTTAAATACATAATCAAATAAATAGAGAAGGAATTTACTATTGATGCATTGATGTTACAAGAAAGATTCAATTGATATTCAATTGGAGTAGGTGTTGCTAATAAGACATTCTAAAATTTGAGGATTGTTACTCTATGCAAAACTAGTGTAGCAATTTGTAGCAGTACTATATAATAACGTATATTACTATATATGGGGTATATAAACACATCTTATACACATTTATATAAGATTGATATATTATTTATATTAAGTGTATGATATTGTATAGTAATATATAAAAATATGTATACATTGTTGCAAAAAAATATTGGATATGCGGATGAAAATTGAAAAATATACCTATGTAAGTGCACTTAAGGTGTGTTGAGATTTATGTATATTTGTGCATATTTTCCTACTTATATATACTGCATATTCTTAGCGAAGCAGTGTATCACTCAACATAGATCCGCCCCTCATAGTCGTCTAGACATTTGCATTTATCAGGACTACTTATTATCCAACCAAACATATGATTTTTTTATTTATTTTAAAAACAACGTTAAAAATATGTTTTAAAAGTACTTAGCAGCATAATTGTATAGCTACAATAACTTTTTAAGTTATTTATATTTTTCAAGTTTTCATTAGTAAAATTTTGTCTAATATTTTAGAACTTTAAATTAAATTATTCATACTTTATATTTTTTAAATAAAATTTTTTACAACAAGATCCAAGATAGCATATTAACACAAATAACTATGAACTTATTAACTTGAGAGAATTCTCACCAAAATGCATATTACCAGGCATTTATGAGGTCTAAATAAATGTGGCTTAAAATCCTAGAGATTTTGAGTGAATTATATTTCTCAAACTGCAAATCTCCAATGCAATTAAGAAAAATACACCACATATTCCACTACAAATTATTTCCTTAAATTTTCTCCTCTAGTCAGTAACAAATGCATAATAATTTACAATTTCACTAACAAATATCTTTTTAAGGTCAATAACGAACAGAAGAATCAGAATTTACAACTATATGGCCTGTGAATACTTAATTTTTGCATGCTTTTAATTCTTCGACAAAAAATTAACTTTTGGATGGCTATAACACTTTGAGTTATTTTTCTTTGAATTTATTTTTATATTTTTATATGAATTCCTTAATTAAAAGGTACCAAAAATATTTTTTTTACCTTCTAAGTATATTTTAGTTTGAATCTTTAAATTATAATATTATATATACCAAAAAGATTTTCTTTCTACTTGTACATTTTCTTTAAGACTATAATTTTATTAGAGGGAAAAGGGATTGTGCTAGTATTTAGAGTTTTTTACATGCTTGATCCTGTTTTAACTATTATTTGTAAAAATAGCACTATTTATTGTTTATTCCATAAATAGCACTTTTTTTCATTAATGGCACATTATAAAAATTAAGCTCAACATCTAATAAGTTAACTCACTCACTAATCACGGGAAGTACTTTTTTTTGTTCATCTCCATTTTCCTTTTACAACATTCATCTTCTTCACTCCATATTTTAAAAAGTTGTTGCATATCTCAATGCCACCTAAATCAAGATGTATTGATTTATACATCTTTTATACTTTGTATATCATGTATCACTTTAATTCAAAATGTATATTTATGTATATAATATTTGTATATTTATTTGTGAAGTGCTATCTTACTTTAAGATGTATTTTTAATATATATTGTATTTTATATGTTATTATTTTTTGTATATTTATATAACATCTTAATTAAATTTAAGATATATATTTTTATGTATATTTCACATGTCTAAGTGTCATCTTAATTGAAGATGTATTTTTATGTATATATTTTGTATATTTTATATGTGTTAATTCAAAGTATATTTTTATATATATATGTATTGTATATATTAAAGTATATTATTATCGACATAAGAGCTTTATATTAAGAATGGAAGAAAGAAGTAAGAGAAAAACTTAAGAAAGATAATTAAAAATAAAATGAATGAAACAAATTTAAAAAATATATTGGCTTCGGTAGAAAATAAAACTAAGAAGACGAAGAAAAAGAAAGAAAGCTAATAGATAAAGAGAGAAAAAAAGACATAATTTTTGTACAAATTGTGAGCACGTGATTTTTGTCCTATACGAATTACTCCAAAAGAAATCCAAAATAAAATAATTTTTAATAGTTTGCAATTGTTCTGAATTTTTGTGTTATTGTTTGCATTTGTCTGTACATGTCTATTTATTTAAATTAATATAAAATACAAAAATATGTTGCATTTCCATCTTTTGGTTTAATTTTACAGTTAGGATTAATTAAGTAATTTGTTTTACAAAAATGAGAAAAATCACAAAAATTAGCCAAGTTGCATTTTTGTCATTTAAAGGTCTAGTTGTGTGATTTTAATTTAAATTGGTATTTAATTTGTATGTTAATTATTAGTAGAAGTTAATTTGATTTTTTTAAAATTTAATCTAGCATTTTAATGTTTTAAATTAGGAGTTAAAATGAAGAAAAGAACAAAAATAGTGAGAAAAATCGGACTGGGCCGTTCAAATTTAACCCAAACCAGGCCCAAAAACACCTGCTTAAACCGGTCCAATTGACCAGACCCCTCAGACGTCCAAAGCGGCGTCGTTCCATGGCTAGGGGATCTCAGCCGTCCATTGATCATGATCCAACGGTTCAAAATACACCCATTAACCCGTCTCATAACCCGTACCCGTTACCCGATTCAAACCGACCCCTACTAAGACCAAACAATGTCGTTTCTTTTAAGCCATCGATCCAGGCCGTTGATCTCAATTGATCTAATGGCCAGGATCAATTTCCCTCCCCACTATATATTCCTAAAACAATACCCAGCCCCCCAAGCCAAACCCCCCTCGTCTCTAAGCTTCAGAGACATGCCCAGACATCTCCGCCTCCCCCCACCATGCTCCGCCCACCGAAAATCGCCTCACGGCGATTTCGTTGGTCCAAACAACCCCATCTTTACACCCTAGAACCCCCTTCGCCTCCCCGTTCCAACCATGTTAACAATTTCCCTCGAATCCCAACCGATATCTTCGAATATTAGATCGAAGAAATTGACCCAAACCCTAGGTCGTCTGTTTAACACCAAACTAACACCACCCCCTTACCTCAACCCTCCCGTCTCCGTGCCACATTCAGTTCCTGTCGAATCAAGCCCAGGGAACTCGAATGTCAATCTGATATGAAGAACCCTAGCGCCGCCCTAAAAACCCCTGGTAGCGGCGCCATCACCAACCTTGCCCAAATTAACACCTTTTAATCACCAGGCCACCCTCGTCCCATGACCCATATTAGTTTAGCTCGAATCATAGAAGATCCCGTCGAATTTTAATTCGACTGATTGAGCCTTAGAACAACCAAAGGAATTTGAGGTCATAATTGACCTTAGTCAAGAACACTCAATTAAGGTCCGTTTGGACCTCAAAAGTTCGAGTCAAAGTTTTAAATGGAACGGATTGAAGTCTAAGCCTGTGATTTTGAGGTATTTCTTCTCCTTTTCTTATTTGTATTTCTTTTTTTTTTAAATTTGATTAAGTGTCATAGGAATGCATCATTTTCTTTTCATTTATGCCTCTCTTCACAATCTGACCTTTTATTTGGTCTAATTTTGTTTCTGTTCGTGGTGATTACATGTTATGAGTTATGCAATCGTTTATTAGAGTTTCGTCGATTAGTTAGTTTCCTTATAGCCCCTGTTTTTGACACTCGAATCACCTGTTTTACTTGTTTCATTCTGATTGTTTGTTGTCAGTTGTTGTATGTTATAGCCTAGGTAATCAATTAATAAGCTTCGTCGATTAGGTCGTTCGTGTTTTTAATCTTGGTTGTGCTCTTTGAGCTGTTTGATTGTCAGTTTGTTTCTGCTGTTTAATTAACTAGGAAACATTTTGGCATTTTGATTGTTTGTAAGTTAATTGTCTGATTAATTAAGTTTCTGCTTGATTATACACATGTTCTAAATCCTTGAAACTCTCTTCTTTGATATAATTTTTTACCTTAAACTACTAATTGATTGATAAGAAGAATTGGTATAGCTGATAGGTAGTGAATGTAGTAAACTACTAATTGATTGAATGCAATGAAATCACTCGAATAGCTTGTTTAAAGGCTGCTAAATTTTAAGGTCTATTAGTGGACTGAAAAGGGATACAAATCTAAGTAGGATTTAATAAGTCAATAGATAACTAGAAGTGGAGACAATACTTTCTGATTAGAAGGCCTAAAATAAGTTTGTTGAATGTCCACTAGTTGCCTAAAACCAGGAGAGAAAAGAGTTGGGAAAGAATATAAAAGAGTTGGAAGGTACAAACAGAAAAGGAGCTTCTAGGGGATTCAGATAGAGATACATACACAGACACTGAGAAAAAAGACTGAAAGATCAGAGAGCTATAGAGCTAAAAATATTTAAGGAAAACTAATAAGCAGAGTTCAGGGACTAGCTTTTGAATAAAAAAAAGGAGGTCAGAATTAAGAGTTGAAAAACTAGAGAGTCTAGTCTTCTTTGACTGCTGAAAATCAATTAAAAGGTAGAGTTCCTGAGAGTGTTCTTCTTAGAGAGTTAAAGAACAGAAAATCAGAAAGCATACTATTTCATTGCATCTTTTGGTCGAGTTTGTTTGTTTGGCGTTGCTGCTGGTATTTCTGGTTTGATTTCACTGGGTTCCTGGTTCGTCTGTGTTGCTGTTGGTATTTCTGGGGTTTCAATTGGTTTTTCCTGAATTTGTGGTTGGGGTATATTGTTGTTGTTACTGTCGCATTAGCTGTTTTAAGGACTGGTATTTGTTGTTGTTGCCACTGCTGTTACTGATCTGCTACTGCTGACTTCCCTTTCTTCTTCCATTATAAACATTTTCAGGTACACACTTCCGAAACCATGTGTTGATATAAGTTTGAATTTGAAGTTGGAGTTGAAATGAATTGAGAAATGCAAATTTGCTTGCTTCATAGTATCTGTGTTCAAGATGTAGTAATAGGATAAATGATAGATAGTTTGTATTTGTTTAGACTCATTCCAATTGTATTTACTTTGTGTGAATTGGAACGTACTCGAACTAATGTGGATCATTAAATAATATGCTGTTAGATTAATTAGATGTATTTCCATGTGTTTAGTAATCTAGTTGGTTTAGCTGGTGGTGGTAGTATAACGCTGAATCTCAGTAGGCCTCTGTTCGTATTCCGTTGAGATATTGGGTTTTGTCGCTCGGTTATTTGCCTAGTTTGGTTCGTTTACTACTGAAATCATGAACCAACGTTTATGGTACGCTTGAATACCGATTGGTTAGTGTCTGCAAAAGCTTACACCTAATTCGAGTGAGGGAACTAATGGTGTCAAGGTGTAAAAAATAAAAATAAGGATAGTTTGAGTCTTTTGGATGATATCATATAATATTTGGTTAGTTGTGTTGATTTCTATTCTAAGTTGTTTTATTAATTGGCATTTGATCAATAGTTAAGCCTTGAAATCATATAACGTGGAATCATGTTCTCGTTTAATAATTGGACTTGAAGTAATTTCGATTATGTTCATTTACTAGCCGTCAACTACATGTGACTGCGATCATAGCCAAGGAATACATATGTCTGCAATAATTTCTATAACTCTTATCTTTACAATAAGCTCAAAGATAGAAGATCATAGCTGCTTTAGGATCGACCTTTAAATAAAAAATAAATGAGATGAGCCTTGCCAAATAAAACGCACAAACTGCGGGGCCCTCAATAATTGGTTAAAATAAAACACTCAGAATTCGGGATGGTCCGTTTAGCAAATTTCATGGTCTTCCCCAAAATAATAACGTGTTAGACTCTTTATGCGCATATTTTAATAACATTACCTCCCTAAACTCGGGTGCACATTTATGTGACCCAAATCCAAATCTCAACGGAGTCGAAATGTGTCAATAACCACGGGTGCATTGATGTGACGTGGTTCGAGATGCGTTTTCACGATGTTGCAATTCTCATAAAAAATAATAATAATGCGGTAAATAATCTTTAAAATTGCACTATAGGATAACATGTATTAAAATAAGATTTCAAGCCATTTATAACAGTTTAAGCGACCGTGCTAGAACCACGGGATTCGGGGGTGCCTAACACCTTCCCTCGGGTCAACAGAATTCCTTACTTAGAATTTCTGGTTCACAGACTTCATTTGGAAAGTCAAAAATTTCCTCGATTTGGGATTCAAGATAAACCGGTGACTTGGGACACCAAAAGCCAAACCTTTACCAAGTGGCGACTCTGAAATAAATAAATAATCCCATTTCGAATAATGTCACTTAAAATGGAAAAACTCCCTTATACATCCTATCCCTCGGGGGTGGGTGCGCAAAAAGGAGGTGTGACAGCTCTGGCGACTCTGCTGGGGAACCAAACCCAGAATTCTGGTTCAGGGTTTAAGAATTCGAGCTTAGAATAATTGTTATGTTCGGCTTTATCTGATTTTCCTACATGTTTTTCCTGCTAAATGTGCTAAATATTTTACCGCTTTGATATTATTTGAACTGTATATATAAACTGTGCCGAAACCCTTCTTTTCTCACCTCCGGGGATGTGCTTACTGGTTGAGACTCCCTATCTGTTAGTGTCTTACCCTGAAATAAGAAAGAGGCTCGGAAAGTTTCTAAGCCGGCTGGCCTTTTGGTTCCCGGAAAGGAGCTCCTTTCTAGACTCGAGTTGTCCACTCAGGCACACGGTTTAGAACATCCAGGTTAAACCTAGAATAACAAAGCCTCATGTCGGATCTCTAGTAGGAACGATTATTTGCATCATGTGCATTTGACTTGGGAGACTCAACACAGGGGTTGGGTCTGTCTAGGACAGGTGTACCCGAAATAAAAAAGACCATCTTGATGCATTTTACTTACTACTTATGCATTTTTTTTGCTTCGGACTTGCATGTTGACTGGATTTTAAATACTAAAAAAAAGGAAAAATAGTAGTGTAGAGGGTTAAGAGAGTTAATCACTAGTTTTGAAAATATAAGTAGTGCCCGAGGCTCTGCCGCATTTAAAAAAAATGTGATTTGGTTTATAAATGAATAGTTTGTGTTTGAAAATAATAATTAGTGTTTTATTTGCCAATAATTCGAAAAAGAAAAGAGAAAAAAATGTTTTATTTTCAAACAGTCTGCTTTATCAAGCCGAACTATGCTGGTTTGATTCTCACCGAATGTGAGATACGTAGGCAACCCTCATCGGGTCCAACCTCCCCCTTTGCAAAATTAGCCACAAAAACAAAAATGTCAAATTTTATTTCTTGTCATAAATAAGTCAGGTGGTGCCGCTTTTGTCAAATATAGCCAAATGTTCTCGAAAGGGACGCCGGAGGACTGACTTTGCGTAAACGGCTGCTTTGGGTCATTTTTGGATTTTTGATCAATGAACTCACACAGCCTTAAAATCTTCATCCCAAAAGTGCTGAAAGGCCGTGATCGGAAAACCGGATCTCTCTGTTTAATTTTGAAAAAAATAGTCAAATCATTGTCAGTCAAAATAATTTTTTTCGCTTGATCACATTAATAAATGTGCAGGATGAGCACAAATCAAAATGAACCCTTTTCAATCCTGACTAAAATCCCGATCCAATTGCGACTATGGTGGAATGATTTGGGCAAAGAAGGGCAGGACAAAATCAAGAAATATCTGAAAGGTCTTACAGGTTTGTTAGAAATCAAGCCTCGAGGGGATATTATAAGAGCATTGGTCACCTATTGGAACCCAACACACAATGTCTTCCACTTCTCAGATTTTGAACTCACCCCGACTTTGGAAGAAATAGCCGGGTATATTGGAAACATTGAAATGCCATTAGGACACAAATATCCGGTTGCTCCAAGAGCAGTCGCTGTGCATCGATTTTTAGATTCCTTAAAGATAGTCAGAACAGTCCATAACCCAGATTTAGCAAAAGGCTTTTGTACTCTGAGCTTTATATACCAAAGATACTGCCACATGGGAGGTTTTGACAAGCCAGATAATAAGTTATGCAGCAAAAGTAACCGTCGGAAATGGGATGAACATAGACGAATTGCTTTCATGATAACTTTCTGAGGACTTTTGGTGTTCCCAAGGAAAGACGGGAATACTGATATAAAGATAGCTGGGGTCGTCAGTACATTGCTCACTCAAGAGGAAAGCACTCTTACGCCCATGCTAGTATCTGATATCTTCCGAGCTCTCACAGCCTGCAAAGCTAGAGAAGACTTTTTCGAGGGATGTAACTTGTTGTTACAGATATGGATGATCGAACACCTATGTCACTGTGCCCAGTTCCTAAGCTATGGTTCAGCAGAGAAGACCTGCATAGAGGAGTTCTACACAATAATTAATGGGGTCAGTTTACCTGAAGGAGTTGCAGCATGGACGTCATACTTTCGGACCCTCAACGCCAGTCAAATACAGTGGACATTAGGATGGTTACCGGTCAACGAGGTCATATATATGCCAGCGGATAGGCCCCATTTTCTCTTAATGGGACTCAAAAGTATTCAACCATATACGCTGTATCGGGTTTTGAGGCAACTTGGAAGATGCCAGATAGTGCCAAGAGATGAAGATCTAAGTTACCAAGTAATTGAAATTGGTCCCGACGGCCAATTTCCTGAGGCAAGATTCCGCCAGATCTGGAGTAAATGCTAGTATCTAGATACAAATACTTGTGTATTAGATCGGACTAAAGGGGAAGTTTCACCCGGATATCACGCTTGGTATAAAGGGGAAGTGTCATGTGGAAGGCCGGCCAAAAGACCTCACCTCCAGGAGTTTGCCGAGTCCTCACGAGAACAATGGGATTGGTTAGCCAAGGAAGAAGGTTACTGGGCTGAAATCGGGAAATTGGCACAACAAGTTGAAAGTCTGAAATTCGAAAACAGTGTGCAAGTTGCTGCGAATCGGAGTGAAAAGTACAGATTGGCCCGAGAAAATGAGGCGTTTAGGGCCCAAATTCAACATTTAAGAATGGTCGTTAATAAACAACTGAGGAGTCGATCAGATGAGCGATTGATAAAAGGGCTAGAAAATGAAGTCAAGGAATATCGGGATGAGTTGGAAAGGTCTGAAAATGTCATGACAGAACTCAAAGCACAGTGGGCCACTAGATCAAACGAACGTCGCCAGTACTTGAATCAATTGAAATGGGACCACGAGAAAATTGTTGCCAACCTGAAGAGAAAGGTGTTTGCCCTTGAGGATAAAGCGTTTGAGCAGGCTAGAGATTTTGAAATTGAAAGGACATTGTTACAACCTATTGGCCCAAATGGAGGTAGAAGTGCAGCAGCTGCAGAATCAGCACCTGCAGGATTCTCAGGCGTTAAAAACATACAGTAATCAGATAAAAAATTTACTTATAGAAAAGAAGCAAACAAGAGACCGGATTAGAGCCATTGCCCATGCCATTTTCAGAAGATGCCGGGTTTGTGAAGACATGACCCGTACTACTTTTGTCTCAGCAGTGATGATATATGTGAAGCGGACTATGAATGAATTAGAGCAACTTGAAAGGGATTTGGAACCTAGGCCCGCGGCGAGGCCGAACGATGCCCCGCGGGCACCCATATTTGAAGCTTTAGAGTATGCTTAGTTCGTGTCTGTATTTTTCTATTTTGGGTCTGTTGTCTGTTTATCCATTTGTCTTTGCGCATCAAAGTATGTCTGTAGAGTTTGTATTTGGTATTAGTTTGCGCATGTTATTTTCCTTCGGTAAAAGTGTCTTGGTTTGTAATAGTTTTGTTTTTAGTAATGAAAAATTTAAAAAAAACCATTTTCTTTATTTTTCTTACGTTTGTTTGCCAGAACTACGTCTGTTCTGATTCATGCGGGGACATGATACGCAGGCAATCCACATAAGATCCGACCACCCTTCATATAGAAAAACAAAAAAGGGAAAGAAGCAAAGAAATAAAGGAAAGGAGGCATTTAAAAGGAGAGCGTAAAGAAAAGCCGGAATGACGCATGCAACCAATGCAAAACATGTAGAAACCCACTTAACTGTATAGGTGCATCACACCCCAACGTGAGATTACCTATTTGTTATTTGTTTCAAACTAACCGTTTGCTTGCTGCGATCCAGGTTTTATAGAAAGGTGGTTAGTTTTGTGGTAGTCTGACCTCACATTCATACTTTACGAGGTCGAAGGGAAGTGTTCAACCATCCGTCACAAAGTCGAAAGGAAGTGTTCACACTTACTTCACAAGGTCGAAAGGAAGTGTAGAAATGTCTTCAAAAATCCCTCCACCAACGATTCCTATTTTAGAGGAGAGTTCTATCTCGGCCATACCAACTTCTGAATCAGCAAATGCTGAGGAAAACAGAATCCTGCATCTCCGCATAATGGAAATATGGGACGCCTGGAACAATGGAAGAGAACTGTCGAGTCCCCCGAGTTGTTTCCTAGGACAAGTGGGACTTCCAACGTCCCCATCAGTTATCCAACTACCCCATTCGGGTATCCTACCATGTCAGCTCACTTCACTGGATCACCTTCTGAGTCTCACCGCCAGGTGTCGGCGACAGGTGCGGCCTCAAACACATTCACCGCACCGCCTTGTCCGGCCGCGGCATAACCCACTTTACACAGGCCTAACTTTGACTCATTTTCTTTCACATTCCAAGCACCATCTTTCTCGTTGGAACCCCAGTTTGCCACCAGCGCTTACCCTCAGCACCCTCAATACGAGCTTATGCCTGGGCAAGACCAAAATCCCAGAGCACCCGAGTAGGATGAGATGGCTAAGAGAATGAGAAGCCACGAATAAAGCTTAAAGAACATGCAAGGATTGAGCGGGCAGAAGAGTGTCTCCTATGCGAATTTGTGTATGTTCCCGCATGTCCATTTGTCGTCAGGGTTCAAGACACCAAAATTTGAAAAATATGACAGGCACGGCGACCCCATTGCTCATTTGAAGAAATACTACAATCAGTTACGGGGAGCCGGTGGCAGAGAAGAATTGTTAATGGCATATTTCGGGGAAAGCTTAATCGGCATTGCTTCAGAATGGTTTATGGACCAAGACATCTCCCCTTGGTATATCTGGGATGATCTCACCCGAGACTTTATTCGACAGTTCCAATACAACATAGACATTGCGCCGGATAGGAATTCTCTGACAAATCAAAAGAAGAAATCCTCAAAAAATTTCAGAGAATACGCAATTAAGTGGCGCGAACAAGCTTCAAGAGTGAAACCTCAAATGGATGAGGTAGAAATGGTCACTGTCTTCCTGCAAGCCCAAGAGCCTGATTACTTCCAGAATATGATGTCGGCCATGGGAAAGCCTTTTGCAGAAGCAATTAAAATTGGGGAAATGGTAGAAAATAGTTTGAAAACGGGTAGAATTTTGAGCCAGGCAGCCATAAGAGCAACCTCCCAAGCCATCCAAGGTGGGTCCGGAGGAATAGTAAGGGGAAATAAAAAGGAAGAGACTTCCATGGCAGCGTCAAGAGCAAGAGAATATCGTAACCAAAGGCCCCGTTTTCCAGAGAGAACCCCACAACACTACTACCCCCACCAAGATGTGACCTATGCTCCTCAGCCTTACATGGTCATGAATGCTCAACCTTATGGCCGACCACCGCAACAAGCCAACCGAAACCAAGCTCCACCTCCCAGAAACCAACCTCCGTACCGAAATCATTATAATCCCCAACCACCCCAGAATAATTTACGTCCTTAGGAGCCACCCAGAAGACAAACTTTCACACCTATTAGTGAACCATATTCTACCCTATTCCCAAAACTTGTCCAAATGGGTTTCCTGCAGCCAGTTCCTCAAACAAGACCAAATCCAGAATCGCCTTCTTACAGAGCCGGCGTCAGGTGTGCTTATCATTCGGGAGCAGAAGGGCATGATACCAATGATTGTTGGACCCTAAAAAGGGCAGTGGAGAACCTGATAGAACAAGGGAAAATAATGCTAAGGGACGAGGAGGTCCCAAATGTGACTAACAATCCGCTGCCCGCTCACAATAATGGGCCGGTGATTGGGATGATCTGTGAGGACAAAGAGTTTGATCCCGCATTGAAAGATATAATTTCCATTGTTGATACCAAAAGAAAGCCTACAACAACTCCGAAGTAAGAGAAGAGGGAGAAGAAGACCGAAATTGTCAAGGCTGAACTTGAAAAGAAGGTTGAAACGAAGACAGGAACGGAGGCAATGCCTCCAAAAGATGGTGTTCTCTATATCCCACGAGGTAGCAAAGAAAAGCAGCTGACCTAGAGTCCTCCAAAAATATTTGAAGTGAAAAAGGGAACACCAATGTATGTGCCAAAAGGAGCCTATGTGGTCCGGGGAACAATTAAACCACTTCGGTTGAATGAGCCAGTGGTTATTGGACGCGTGCCACAGAAGCCCATGACAGATCCTACTGTTGTACCCTGGAATTACAACAAAATAGTGGTAACCTATAAGGGCAAAGAAATCTCAGGAGCAGCTCAAGAAAATCACCCTGCTGAAAAGTATG
>MU776128.1:99425-120503 GCA_026770625.1 Nicotiana glauca | reverse complement strand
AGTCTACATTAGTCGAGAAGTTAATCACAATTCCTCGTGGGAACGATACTTTACTTACTACTATATTACTTGTCGATCGCGTACACTTGCGTGAGTGTTTTGGTCGCAACAAAAACCCACAAAGGGCGCTATCAACCGAAAAAAAATATTTCATCACTAAAAGTCCTGGCAAGGTTCCTTGGTTCGGAAGTGCGGATCAATGGATTTATAAAATTGGAAGTTGGTGCGGGTCGGGCATATCCAGTCCAAGAAGCATGTCATGTCCATTTGAAGTCAGTATGCACCCCAGATAAGTCCTTCTTTTCCCCCGAAAGGGACGCTTCTATTTTAAATTCATTTTCCCACTCTTTGTTTGCTTTTCCTTGAATCCCTTTCAGTTTAACTCTGAATTCCGGAATTACTACAAAGAAAGGTGGCAGGATTGGCTCTATTGGGCTCCGCCTGGCAAACGTTAAAGAAAATACCCAGCCTCAGTGGTGCGTCAGTCCAATCCCAACTGATCATGCTGTTTGATTACCTCCAAAGTAAAGACATTGGAAAAGAAAGAAAGTCAAAGGCAAGGGTTTCAAAAGCAGAATGAGGTGGAAGAACCAAACCCTTACGCGGACAAATCATTGTGAAATCTTGAGTTTGAGTCTTATCAGTTTGAAATGGAGTCGCCCTCAAAGCCAATCAACGGCAAAGTTCTCAACGGAAATGAGGTCGGGATCAAGCAATTAAGTTGATCAAGGCCACTAAACCAATCACCGTTTCAAAATGACAATTTTTCTTTGCTTGGAAGTTTAAAACAGGTACCTTCCAAAGCAACCATGCAAGAAGTAGGTGCAGCCCAAAAGAAAGAAAAACGCGCAAGTGCTGAAGCAGCTTTGCAGTAAATAATCAATGCAAAAGGTAAGTTTCCTCCAAGTTCTTTCTTGCTTTTTATAAAAAAAAAAGATAACAAAAGAAGAAAATCCCAAAAGAAGATAGTTTAGAATTCCCAATACCAACCTGGTACTTCTTTAGCCAACATTAGGGCTCCAATCCCTGAGTTGAACATTTTACCTTTAGCCGACATTAGGGCTCCAATCCCTGAGTTGAGCGAGTTTTGTTTAGCCGACATTAGGGCTCCAATCCCTGAGTTGAGCATTTTACCTTTAGCCAACATTAGGGCTCCAATCCCTGAGTTGAGCGAGTTCCCTTTAACCGACATTAGGGCTCCAATCCCTGAGTTGAGCGAGTTTTCCTTAACCAACATTAGGGCTCCAATCCATGAGTTGAGCGACTTCCTTAGCCAATATTAGGGCTCCAATCCCTGAATTGAGCATTTTATCCTTCACCAACATTAGGGCTCCAATCCTTGAGTTGAGTGTTTTCCTAGCCAACATTAGGACTCCAATCCCTGAGTTGAGCGACTTCCTTAGCCAATATTAGGGCCCCAATCCCTGAATTGAGCATTTTACCTTTAGCCAACATTAGGGCTCCAATCCCTGAGTTGAGCGAATTTTCTTTAGCCGACATTAGGGCTCCAATCCCTGAGTTGAGTGAGTTTTCTTTAGCCGACATTAGGGATCCAATCCCTGAGTTGAGCATTTTATCCTTCACCAACATTAGGGCTCCAATCCCTGAGTTGAGTGTTTTCCTTACCCAACATTAGGGCTCCAATCCCTGAGTTGAGTGTTTTTCTAGTCAACATTAGGGCTCCAATCCCTGAGTTGTGCGACTTCCTTAGCCAATATTAGGGCCCCAATCCCTGAGTTGAACATTTTATCCTTCACCAATATTAGGGCTCCAATCCCTAAGTTGAGTGTTTTCCTTAACCAACATTAGGGCTCCAATACCTGAGTTGAGTGTTTTCCTAGCCAACATTAGGGCTCCAATCCCTGAGTTGAGCGACTTCCTTAGCCAATATTAGGGCCCCAATCCCTAAATTGAGCATTTTATCCTTCACCAACATTAGGGCTCCAATCCCTGAGTTGAGTGTTTTCCTAGCCAACATTAGGGCTCCAATCCATGAGTTGAGCGTTCCAATCCCTGAGTTGCATCTCTTTAGACATAGGTTTTCCAATCCCCCCATCGATCCCACAGATTTTTATTGCAAAATAACTCACAAAATTTTCCTAGTAAACTGGGGCAGAAAAATTTCGTTCGTTTGTTTATTATGGTGTCCGAGCAGGTCTAACCTCGAGGCACAGGGCTCGAGATGACCTACGAAGTGAGTTTCAATCCATAATAAAGAGGAGAAGAAAAGAACAAAAAAGAAATGAGCTCGAATATTGGAGCAAACAAAAGTGCGGACTGCTCGAAATCTGATTGAAGTCACAAGCCCCGCCAATCCTGTTTTTCTCAATGCTGCAGAAATAAACAAGCACCTACAACTCGCGAGCATCAAGATTCGGATCGAAGTCTACAGCAAAATCAGCTAAGACTCAAGATCAAGTTTCAAAAGAATTATATATAGGAATCTTGTAACTCATAGTTGATAGACATAGCTAGCTTAGCTTCGATTTTCCTTTTGGTGTAATAAAGAGGTCAGTAAGCAGTAGCAGCAACAATAATAACAGTTGAAACCACAGCTTCATGGTAGTCCCAGCTACCAAAACTTCCCGAACTATATTGACCTGATTCCCTTTTAGCCAGGGATATGCAGGAGACCTTTTGAAACAAAGGTTCGCTCAAGTCTTTCAAAAAATGCTTCACACGGAGTACTCAAACGGGCCAAAATCGCTCGTATCCACTCACTTTATCTTTGCACGAAAACTCTTCGTGTTTTCGGACAAAGAGGGGCAGCTGTGAGCACGTGATTTTTGCCCTGTACGAATTACTCCAAAAGAAATCCAAAATAAAATAATTTTTAATAGTTTGCAATTGTTCTGAATTTTTGTATTATTGTTTGCATTTGTCTGTGCATGTCTATTTGTTTAAATTAATATAAAATACAAAAATATGTTGCATTTCCATCTTTTGGTTTAATTTTACAGTTAGGATTAATTAAGTAATTTGTTTTATAAAAATGAGAAAAATGACAAAAAATTAGCCAAGTTGCATTTTTGTCGTTTAAAGGTCTAGTTGTGTGATTTTATTTTAAATTGGTATTTAATTTATGTGTTAATTATTAGTAGAAGTTAATTTGATTTTTTTTACAATTTAATCTAGGATTTTAATATTTTAAATTAGGAATTAAAATGAAGAAAAGAACAAAAATAGTGAGAAAAATCGGACTGGGCCGTTCAAATTTAACCCAAACCAGGCCCAAAAACACCTGCTTAAACCGGTCCAATTGACCAGACCCCTCAGATGTCCAAAACGGCGTCGTTTCATGGCCAGGGGATCTCAGTCGTCCATTGATCATGATCCAACGGTTCAAAATACACCCATTAACCCGTCTCATAACCCGTACCCGTTACCCGATTCAAATCGACCCCCTACTAAGACCAAACGATGTCGTTTCTTTTAAGCCATCGATCCAGGCCGTTGATCTCAATTGATCTAACGGCCAGGATCAATTCCCCTCCCCACTATATATTCCTAAAACAATACCCAGCCCCCCCAAGCCAAACCCCCCATCGTCTCTAAGCTTCAGAGACATGCCCAAACATCTCCGCCTTCCCCCACCACGCTTCGTTCACCGGAAATCGCCTCACGGCGATTTTGTTGGTCCAAACAACCCCATCTTTACACCCTAGAACCCCCTTCGCCTCCCCGTTGCAACCATGTTAACAATTTCCCTCGAATCCCAACCGATATCTTCGAATATTAGGTCGAAGAAATCGACCCAAACCCTAGGTCGTCTGTTTAACACCAAACTAACACCACCCCCTTACCTTAACCCTCCCGTCTCCGTGCCACCTTCAGTTCCCGTCGAATCAAGCCGAGGGAACTCGAATGTCAATCTGACATGAAGAACCCTAGTGCCGCCCTAAAAACCACTGGTGGCGGCGCCATCACCAACCTTGCCCAAATTAACACCTTTTAATCACCAGGCCACCCTCGTCCCATGACCCATATTAGTTTAGCTCGAATCATAGAAGAACCCGTCGAATTTTAATTCGACTGATTGAGCCTTAGAAGAACCAAAGGAATTTGAGGTCACAATTGACCTTAGTCAAGTGTTCTTAGTCAAGAACACTCGATTAAGGTCCGTTTGGACCTCAAAAGTTCGAGTCAAAGTTTTAAATGGAACAGATTGAAGTCTAAGCCTGTGATTTTGAGGCATTTCTTCTCTTTTTCTTATTTGTATTTCTTTTTTTTATTTTTTATTTGATTAAGTGTCATAGGAATGCATCATTTTTTTTTCATTTATGCCTCTCTTCACAATCTGACCTTTTATTTAGTCTAATTTTGTTTCTGTTCGTGGTGATTACATGTTATGAGTTATGTAATCGTTTATTAGAGTTTAGTCGATTAGTTAGTTTCCTTATAGCCCATATTTTTGACACTCGAATCACCTGTTTTACTTGTTTCATTCTGATTGTTTGTTGTCAGTTGTTGTATGTTATAGCCTAGGTAATCAATTAATAAGCTTCGTCGATTAGGTCGTTCGTGTTTTTAATCTTGGTTGTGCTCTTCGAGCTGTTTGATTGTCAGTTGGTTTCTGATGTTTAATTAACTAGGAAACATTTTGGCATTTTGATTGTTTGTAAGTTAATTGTCTGATTAATTAAGTTTCTGCTTGATTATACACCTGTTCTGAATCCTTGAAACTCTCTTCTTTGATATAATTTTCTACCTTAAACTACTAATTTATTGATAAGAAGAATTGGTATAGCTGATAGGTAGTGAATGCAATATTTTCAGGGGTGTTTTGGGGATTTAAATCACTCGAATAGCTTGTTTAAAGGCTGCTGAATTTTAAGGTCTATTAGTGGACTGAAAATGGAGACAAATCTAAGTGGGATTTAATAAGTCAACAGACAACTAGAAGTGGATACAACACTTTCTGATTTTAAGGCCTAAAATAAGTTAGTTGAATGTCCACTAGTTGCCTAAAATCAGGAGAGAAAAGAGTTGGGAAAGAATATAAAAGAGCTGGAAGGTACAGACAGAAAAGGAGCTTCTGGGGGATTTAGATAGAGATACATACACAGACACTGAGAAAAAAGACTGAAAGATCAGAGAGCTATAAAGCTAAAAATATTTAAGGAAAACTAATAAGCAGAGTTCAGGGACTAGCTTTTGAATAAAAAAAAGGAGGTCAGAATTAAGAGTTGAAAAACTGGAGAGTCTAGTCTTCTTTGACTGCTGAAAATCAATTAAAAGGGAGTTCCTGAGAGTGTTCTTCTTGGAGAGTTAAAGAACAGAAAATCAGAAAGCATATTGTTTCATTGCATCTTTTGGTCGAGTCTGTTTGTTTGGCGTTGCTGCTGGTATTTCTGGTTTGATTTCACTGGGTTCTTGGTTCGTCTGTGTTGCTGTTGGTATTTCTGGGGTTTCAATTGGTTTTTCCTGAATTTGTGGTTGGGGTATATTGTTGCTGTTACTGTCGCATTGGCTGTTTTAAGGACTGGTATCTGTTGTTCTTGCCACTGCTTTTACTGATCTGCTACTGCTGACTTCCTTTTCTTCTTCCATTATAAACATTTCCAGGTACACACTTCCGAAACCATGTGTTGATATAAGTTTGAATTTGAAGCTGGAGTTGAAATGAATTGAGAAATGCAAATTTGCTTGCTTCATAGTATCTGTGTTCAAGATGTAGTAATAGGATAAATGATAGATAGTTTGTATTTGTTTAAGACTCATTCCAATTGTATTTACTTTGTGTGAATTGGAACATACTCGAACTAATGTGGATCGTTAAATAATATGTTGTTAGATTAATTAGATGTATTTCCATGTGTTTAGTAATCTAGTTGGTTTAGCTGGTGGTGGTAGTATAACGCTGAATCTCAGTAGGCCTCTGTTCGTATTCCGTTGAGATATTGGGTTTTGTCGCTCGGTTATTTGCCTAGTTTGGTTCGTTTACTACTGAAATCATGAACCAACGTTTATGGTACGCTTGAATACTGATTGGTTAGTGTCTGCAAAAGCTTACACCTAATTCGAGTGAGGGAACTAATGGTGTCAAGGTGTAAAAAATAAAAATAAGGATAGTTTGAGTCTTTTGGATGATATCATATAATATTTGGTTAGTTGTGTTGATTTCTATTATAAGTTGTTTTATTAATTGGCATTTGATCAATAGTTAAGCCTTGAAATCATATAACGTGGAATCATGTTCTCATTTAATAATTGGACTTGAAGTAATTTCGATTATGTTCATTTACTAGCCGTCAACTACCTGTGACTGCGATCATAGCCAAGGAATACATATGTCTGCAATAATTTCTATAACTCTTATCTTTACAATAAGCTCAAAGATAGAAGATCATAGATGCTTTAGGATCGACCTTTAAATAAAAAATAAATGAGATGAGCCTCGCCAAATAAAATGCACAAACTGCGGGGCCCTCAATAATTGGTTAAAATAAAACACTCAGAATTCGGGATGGTCCGTTTAGAAAATTTTATGGTCTTCCCCAAAATAATAACGCGTTAGACTCTTTATGCGCGTATTTTAATAACATTACCTCCCTAAACTCAGGTGCACATTTATGTGACCCAAATCCAAATCTCAACGGAGTCGAAATGTGTCAATAACCTCGGGTGCATTGATGTGACATGGTTCGAGACGCGTTTTTACGATGTTGCAATTCTCATAAAAAGTAATAATAAAGCGGTAAATAATCTTTAAAATTGCACTATAGGATAACATGTATTATTATAAGATTTCAAGCCATTTATAACAGTTTAAGCGACCGTGCTAGAACCTCGGGATTCGGGGGTGCCTAACACCTTCCCTCGGGTCAACAGAATTCTTTACTTAGAATTTCTGGTTCGCAGACTTCATTTGGAAAGTCGAAAATTTCCTCGATTTGGGATTCAAGATAAACCGGTGACTGGGGACACCAAAAGCCAAACCTTTCCCAAGTGGCGACTCTGAAATAAATAAATAATCTAATTTCGAATAATATCACTTAAAATGGAAAAACTCCCTTATACATCCTATCCCTCGGGGGTGGGTGCGCAAAAAGGAGGTGTGACACAAATAATTATTAACTTTCCATTCAAATTTCTTATGTTTAGGGATTAATAGTTAATATTCTATTTTAATGGAACTGTGTGCTACAAATATAAATATTTTCTTGCCATATCTGTAATATTGGATTTCATGCTAAAAATTTATTATATTTCTTTTAAACTGTGACAATTATGTTATATTTTAATTAAATTGATCCAAAATTGGCCTAAAATTTGAGCCCAATTCGGTCATATCCAGTTCAACAAATAACCTGCCAAGACCTGGTCCAAAACGGCGTAGTTTTATCTGTAAACTATGTCCTTTTATTAAGTGAAACCAAGATTCAATCTCAGCCTCCCATCTTCACTTGATCCAAAGGCCATAAATCAACTCTCACCCTAGGTATTTAAAGCCAAAAATAGCTAAAATTTTGCTCTTATTTTCCTATACTCTCTTTCTCCTCCCTCTCTTCTCTCTCATTCCCTCTCCCTGCTCCGCCCGCCGCCGCTTGCCGGAATTCGCCACCAGCGGCCAACCTCCAAACCACCCCAACTTATCACACATGAATGGATAGAGCTCCACAATACTTACCCTTTCCCCTTGGTCTTCACCCGAAAAGTCGCACCGCTACCGGCCAGTCACCCTTCTGCCGCGACTACCACTGCCGTCCCCCACTAAACTTTTGTTTTAGCCTAATTCCAAGCCAAGAACACTCGTTTCCTTTTGGTATAACAATAAGCTCATTCAATTTGGTGTCTACCGAAATCAAACAAATGTTCCATGGTCGCCCAGCCGAGGGACGAAAAGCATGCCAACTACTTTGTTATGTCTGAAAGAGACTCTCTGATTTGGGAAAGGAGTAAAATTAGGGTTCAGATTTGGAAAGTGAGCATTTTACACGTGTGATGTAGCTCCATAAATTGAATGGTGGAGATTAGAAGTTAACTTAACAAATGAAGGGCCTAGATTAGTCTTAGAATATTGGGTTGTTAATTAGTTAGTGAGTTTGTAACAGAATTAGTTAGTGGGCTGGCAATTGGGCTTTATAATCCTAGAAGCTGGACAGAAGGAGGCATGCAAAATCTGGTAAATCATTTCCCTCTTCTTTTCTTCATTTCTCTCTTCGCCTCTCTTCTTTTCTCCTTCTCACTCAATCCTTCATTTCTCAGGTAATCGCCATTGAAGTTCGAGTTCAAGCTTGGAAATTAGTTTGATTGTACTACTGAACTGTAATCCTGCTGATTTCATTAATAAAAGCTCGAATTTCTTTCTTTTGCAATGAATTTCTCATTCAAGCATTACATTTGGTATCAGAGCAATTCCTGGCCTTACAGCCAGGACTATTACAGAAACAAGGTCGAAATCCATGGAAGATAGTCTAAAGACGCTGGAAGCACAATTACAGAACCATATTATAGAGGAAAATAAGAAGGCTGAGTCTACAGATGCCAAAATTGATGAATTGGCAAGGAAGTTCGATGTGTTGACGGAGAAATTGTTGCCCAATCATGCAGGGATATTGGGGAGTGCTCCAATGGAGATCCTTCAGCAAGGAGAACCGGGAAATGGCCTTAGGAGGGAGGAGACCCCTGTTGTTTTGACCAATGATCGAAATCACCATCACAGCTATAACTTTAGGGTGGAGTTTCCCTATTTCGATGGTGCTGTGGGAGCTGACCCTTGTTCATGGTTGAGGAAATGTGAGAGATATTTCCATTACAACCATGTAACCCTGCCAGAACAGAAGCTTGAAGACGCAATGCTGCATCTCAATGGAAGGGCAGAAGCATGGTACTTTTCCTATCAGTTAAGCAAAGGAAATGTTAGGTGGCCAGAATTCTGCGAAGAAATCTGTAAAAGATTCCAAGATATAGACAACAGTAAGTTCAATCTAATTGGTGAATTTAAGAAGATAGAACAAAAGGGAACAATTAATGAATATTTAGAGAAGTTTGAGGATTTAAAGGCTTGGATTCTAATTAGAAGCCCTACAATACCTGAGGAGTTTTTCTTAGAATTCTTTGTAGAAGGCTTAAAGGATGATATAATGCATACAGTGAAGATGTTGAATCCCTACAATCTAAGTCAGGTTGTAGAAAAAGCTAGGCATCAGGAAAAGGTGATTGAAACTTGGAACAAGAAAGGAAAGGCCCCTTGGGGTAGAGCGTTTACCTATTGGAATCAACAACGGACAAATATTCACAATCCAAATTTGGGAACTAAGGGGGCAGGGCCAGCAAATTACTCTGCTCCAGGAAACAAGGGATTTGATAACAAGAGGAATAATGGGTTGTGTTGGAAGTGTGGGGATAAGTATTTTCCTGGTCATGTGTGCAAGCAAAAACAAATCAATGCCATGGCTGCTGCTGAAGACCAAGCCATATTGGAGGCAGTGGAAGAAGAAGGATCTGGAGGAGAGGGCAATTCAGACAATCATATGGAGGAAGAAGTCATGGATGAGGCTATTAGCCTCAATTATCTCTTTGGGACTGAGGTTCCAAACACAATTAAGCTAAGAGGGAAGTCCAAGAAAAACTCAATAACTATTCTATTGGACTCAGGAAGCATCCACAACTTCATAGACATAGAAACAACTAAGAAGATAGGTTGCAAAATTATAGAATCTACTCCTATGGNGAGGCTAGGAGGAAATGATATGATATTAGGAGGGGATTGGATGAAGGGCCATAACCCAGTACTGCTAGACTTTATAGAGTACAAGGTTCAGGTCACTCACAAGGGGAAAAGAGTGGAACTCAAGGGCATTTATAGTCAAGGAGAACTCAAAAGCATGTCAGCTAATGGAGTTAAACACTTATTGAAGAAAGGGCAAGTTATTTGGGCTCACCTGTTTACTGTGACTGCAGAGGAAATAAAGGAGCAGGAGCAGGTACCTATTGTGATACAGCAGGTTTTGAAGCAGTTTCCTGATGTATTTGATGAGCCAACCAGCCTTCCACCTAAGAGGAATCATGATCATTACATTCCCCTGAAACCAAACACAACACCAGTCAGCATAAGGCCTTACAGGTACAATTTTTTTCAAAAGAATGAGATTGAGAAACAAGTCAATGAAATGCTAGCAAATGGAATAATACAGCCTAGTCACTCCCTTTTTTTATCACCAGTACTCTTAGTCAAAAAGAAAGATGGCAGCTGGAGATTCTGTATTGACTATAGAGCCCTTAATAATATGACTGTTAAGGACAAATTTCCCATTCCATTAGTTGATGATTCAATGGATGAATTACATGGGCCATGTATCTACTCTAAAATTGATTTAAGGGCTGGTTATCATCAAATACGAATGGGGGAGGTGGATGTGTATAAAATAGCTTTTAGAACACATTTAGGGCATTATGAGTTTAAGGTTATGCCCTTTGGGATAACCAATGCCCCTGCTACATTTCAATCCCTCATGAACCATGCGTTTAGAGCTTATTTGAGGAAGTTTGTGTTAGTTTTCTTTGATGATATATTAGTTTATAGTGCCTCCTTATTGGAGCACAAACAACACCTTGAAGGGGTACTGGAGTTACTGAGAAAAGAACAACTATATGCTAAACTTTCCAAATGCTCTTTTGGACAGTCCAAGGTAGAGTACCTGAGACATATTATTACTGGAGAAGGTGTAGCTACAGATCCTTCCAAAATAGAGGCTATGACCAATTGGCCTGTGCCTAAGTCCATAAAAGCATTGAGGGGTTTTCTGGGGTTAACATGCTACTACAGGAGGTTTGTGAAATCCTTTGGTGTCATTAGTAGACCCCTAACCAGTCTACTGAAGAAGAATTCCTTCCAGTGGTCCATAGAAGCTGACTCTGCCTTCTCAGCATTGAAGCATGCAATGTCTTCTGCACCTGTGTTAGCCCTGGCAGACTTCACAAAGACCTTTATTGTGGAGACTAATGCTTGCTCAACAGGGATGAGGGCTGTACTAATGCAGGAATGCAGGCCTCTTGCATTTTTCAGCAAAGCCCTTAGGCCTAGACACATAGGCTTATCTACCTATGAAAAGGAATACATGGTTGTGCTATCAGCTGTAGATAAATGGAGACTCTATCTACAGGGAGGGCATTTTATTATTAGAACAGATCACCAGAGCTTAAAGTATCTGTTAGAGCAAAGGGTGACTACTGCCTTCCAACAAAGGGGTCTAGCCAAGCTACTTGGGTTAGACTATGAGGTCCAGTACAAGAAAGGAACATAGAATAGAGTTGCAGATGCACTTTCTAGGAGGGGAGAAGAGGAACCATCCTTATGTGCCATTACTACTACTAATCCAACTTGGATGGAGGAGATTGTACAAAGTTATGAACATGATCCTATGGCCTTACAGCTGATAACTGAGTTGATAACCCATTCCCTCAACAAACCAGATTTTTCCTTACAGCAGGGAATCATCAAGTTCAAACAGAAAATTTGGGTGGGAAGAAATACTGATCTCAAGGCTAAAATCTATGAGTGTTCCATCAATCACCCTTGGGGGGTCATTCTGGTCAGCAGGGTACATACAGGAGAGTTCAAATGGGGTTCTATTGGCCAAAGATTAAGGAAGACATACAGAAATAGGTTGCTGAGTGTGATGTATGCCAGAGGGTAAAAACTGAACATGTGCACTATTCAGGCCTATTACAACCCTTACCCATTCCTGAAGGACCATGACAAGATATAACCATGGATTTCATTGAAGGGCTGCCTTATTCAGAGCACAAAAACTCTATTTTGGTGGTGGTGGACATACTTACTAAATATGGCCATTTTATTCCTCTCAAACACCCTTACACAGCTAAGGAAATTGCAGATGTTTTTTGAAGGAGGTGTACAAGTTACATGGGCTGCCCAAATCCATAGTAACTGAAGAGATTCCCTATTTACTAGCCAATTCTGGCAGCAGATGTTTAAATCCATGGGAACCAGACTCAACATGACTACTGCCTATCATCCACAGTCCGATGGTCAAACAGAAAGGCTTAATAGGTGTCTAGAGTCCTACCTCAAGGCCATGATTTTCTGCAATCCTAAGCACTGGCTCAAATGGCTTCCATTAGCTGAGTGGTGGTACAATACTAACTACCACACAACCCTTAAAGCCACACCATTTTAGGCTGTTTATGGTTACCCACCTCCTCAGATTCCCATAGGCTCCCTTCCATATTCCACTCACACTACTGTAGGGGCTACACTTGCTCAGAGGCAGACTATGTTACAACACTTGAAGGAAAATCTACAAATGGCCCAAGCTCGCATAAAGTTTTTTGCAGACAAAAATCGGACTGACATGAATTTAAATGAAGGAGATTGGGTTTACTTAAAGCTACAACCCTACAGGCAAGCTTCAGTAGCAGTCAGAAAAAATTTAAAACTCAGTGCAAAATACTATGGGCCCTATAAGATCATACAGAAGATTGGCACAGTGACTTACCGATTAGAGCTTCCAACAGGCTCTCAGATCCACCCAGTGTTTCACGTGTCCCAGCTCAAGAAACGCATAGGACCTGATGTGGTGGCTCAGCTCCAACCTCCTAGTTGCGGACAGGACGGGCGCGTGATGGTTCAGCCGGTGGCTATTCTGCAACGTCAAATTATCAAGGTGAATAATGCGGCAACAATCAAGGTTCTTGTTCAGTGGTCGAACCTGGGAACTGATGAAGCGACTTGGGAAGACTGGGGGTACATCAAAGGCCAGGTTCCTGACTTTGTGGCTCAACTCCGGCCTTGAGGACAAGGCCGATTTGGACAAGGGGGTATTGTTATGTCTGAAAGATACTCTCTGATTTGGAAAAGGAGTAAAATTAGGGTTCAGATTTGGAAAGTGAGCATTTTACACGTGTGATGTAGCTCATAAATTGAATGGTGGAGATTAGAAGTTAGCTTAACAAATTAAGGGCCTAAATTAGTCTTAGAATATTGGGCTGTTAGTTAGTTAGTGAGTTTGTAACAGAATTAGTTAGTGGGCTGGCAATTGAGCTGCATGCAAAATCTAGTAAATCATTTTCCTCTTCTTTTCTTCATTTCTCTCTTCGTCTCACTTCTTTTCTCTTCTCTCTCAATCCTTCATTTCGTAATCGCCATTGAAGTTCGAGTTCAAGCTTGGAAATTAGTTTGATTGTACTACTGAACTGTAGTCCTGCTGATTTCATTAATAAAAGCTCGAATTTCTTTCTTTTGCAATTAATTTCTCATTCAAGCATTACATACTTTCGCCGTCATCGCGTTTTGACGTTCCCGTCTGAAATTCCCAAAAGCAAAAACCGCCATCGAAACATTTCGACAAGCTTGAATCTCTAATTTAAGCTTTAACAAACTATAAGCTCGTACGAAAACAAGACCAAAACTGTAGTAATGAAGAGTTTATTATCATTAGGGAGATTGATAAATCGAGCGACTCTCCGCAGCAATAGATTGTTAACAAAACCCTATGTAGCAGAAAATGGTGCAGTTTCTACATCTCGTCGCTTCTTATACGCTTTATCTTCCAAGGCGCCCATTAATTTATCTTTTTTCACTTCGTTAAAGCCTTCGCAATTCCCTTCTTCACATCCTTCACCATGGAGCCATTTCGGAGGTCAGTTTTTTTTTATAAAAATATTCAGCTAGTTCTTCTTTTTTAGTTTTAATTTATTTTTTCAGAATAGTCACTATAGAACCTTTAATTAATCTTAAAAAGATAAATTGTTGTGTATTGGTATGAAAACGAACCCGAATATAGCGTAATGGATATAGAGGATTCATATAGTTCCCTAGTTTGACATTGGGGCTAGTATATTTTGATGTGAAAATGTATATGTATATCAGTTTGTGTGTAATGTGCTTTCTGCTCATTGTAATTATGTACCATTACTGTTGGTTTTAGCTGGATACTTTTGGCTTTTAGTTTTAGTTTACTGGAAAATTTGGGGGCAGGGAATCAGAGACTGGTTTTGATTCACTTTGTTGAATCTTTTCAGAAATTTCAGATTATTTAGGACAAATGGTTGAGCAAAAATGGGGCATTTGTTAAATTCTGCTGATAAAACGATGGGATTCATTATCAACATTTGGAGAGTAGAAGATGGGGAAAATGTTGCTTCTTTATGCGATTTCCATATAGAAGCAAGTAAAAAAGGTTGAAGGGGAGCTTGGCGTAACTGGTAAAGTTGCTGCCATGTGACCGGGAGGTTACTGGTTCGAGCCGTGGAAACAACCTCTTGTTGAAATGCCGGGTAAGGCTGCGTACAATAGACCCTTGTAGTCCGGCCCTTTCCCGGACCCCGCGCATAACAGGAGCTTAGTGCACCGGGCTGCCCTTTGTAAGCAAGGGGTTGGCTTGGTGGCAATTGACTTGAGCCTTGGGGTTTGCTCCCTTTCAAGGTCTCAAGTTCGAAACCCACCGGGTGCAAACAATTTCTGAGGGCCATCGAACTGGGTAAAACCTGAATTAACCATGGTGCACTTGCGGGAAACTTCTTGCCGAGGGCCTGTGTACCTCCGGGATTAGTCGGGGCTCATAAAGACTCGGACACCTGGTGCAAATAAAAAAAAAAAAAAAAAAATAGGTGGCATCTTTTCTAAGAACAAGAAAGTTCGTTCAATGTTTTTTCCATCGTTTTTCTGCTTGACAAAAATTTAAGACTTTATGATTTACAAAAATTTCAAGGTTTCAGGTTGAGCAGGACAAAGACAGAATACCTCGAGTGCAAATTTGGGGCGGGGCAGACGGAAGCGGGAGTGGAAGTGAGGCTTGACTCTCAAATAATCCCTAAGAAGAGTAGTTTCAAGTACCTGGGGTCAGTTATTCAGGGGATCGGGGAGATCGACGAGGATGTCTCACACCGGATAGGGGTGGGTTGGATGAAGTGGAGGTTAGCGACGGGAGTCCTGTGTGACAAGAAAGTTCCACCAGTACTAAAAGGTAAGTTCTATAAAGTAGTGGTTAGGCCGGCAATGTTATATGGGACCGAGTGTTGGCCGGTTAAGAATTCACACACGCAGAAGATGAAAGTAGCAGAGATGAGGATGTTGAGGTGGATGTGCGGGCATACAAGGATGGATAAGATTAGGAATGAAGATATTAGAGAGAAGGTGGGTGTGGCCCCCATAGAGGACAAGATGCGGGAAGCAAGACTCAGATGGTTCGGGCACATTCAGAGGAGGAGCAGTGATGCACCGGTGAGAAGGTGTGAGCGACTGGATGTGGTGGGCATGAGAAGAGGTAGAGGGAGACCTAAGAAGTATTGGGGAGAGGTGATAAGGCAGGACTTAGCGCGTCTTAGGATTACTGAGGACATGGCCCTTGATAGGGGATTGTGGAAGTCGAGCATTAAAGTTGTAGGTTAGGGGGAAGTTGTGGATATTTCCACAGCGCACTAGAGTGAGACTAGCTACTTAGGAGGTAATCGTAGAAGGTTACTGATCAGCTACCGACACAGGGAGTTATTTGTTGGATATTAGTATACCTTTCATCTATTTCTTCTATTTCATCTATTTCGTATTTCTTATACTGTTGCTATTGTGTTATTTTGTGTTATGTTGTGTATTTTACGTGATTTTTAGTATGAGTCTATTGATAGTACTAACTTATTGTCTTTCTTGTTGATGTCTTGAGCCGAGGGTCTCCTGGAAACAGCCTCTCTGCCCACGGGGTAGGGGTAAGGTCTGCGTACATATTACCCTCCCCAGACCGCACTTGTGGGATTATACTGGGTTGTTGTTGTTGTTGTTGTTGTTGTTGTATGATTTACATATTTGTTGCAGTAATTGCTTGATTTGATAAATGGGGGTGCTAACTATTAGTTTGTGAATATGGTTATATATCCTGATCTTGTATATGCTGTGAACAGGCCAGAAGAGGACTATGTTTATCCAAACTCAGTCGACTCCTAACCCTTTATCCCTTATGTTCTATCCTGGGAAGCCGGTTCTGGAAGCTGGGAGTGCAGATTTTCCAAATGCTCGTTCTGCCATGAATTCACCTCTGGCTAAGGCTCTCTTTGGAATAGATGGTAATTCTCAAAACTTAGAATCGTGAAAAGCCTTAGACATTTAACATCTATGTTAGAACCTTTATATTGAAATCATAGATGCTTTGGTGCATTGCCCTGGAAATGTGCGTGGATTTGTTTATAATACTCTCTCTCTTCAGACTACCATGGAAGAGATGCAGAAGAAAATATGCTTAATTTGGTGCAGTTGCATAAATTCAGCTGTCAACACACTATATAGCAGGATTTAGGCTATTAGAAAAATAGTTGTCATTTTTATCATCTAGCTGACTGGCTGTGCATAGTGCATTCAATTTTGAATCAAGGTCATGGTAGTATCAAATACATCTAAATATTTGATGTGAAATATAACTGTCTAGCGTATATTTGTTATCTCATGTCTGAAATAGATTTAGGCATAAACATATTACTATAATGAGTGGTTTTGTGATGCTATTCTCTCGAACTTTGAGATCACATTTTGTGTCGTCTAATGTAACTATATTTACTTCATCTTTGTTGCCAACTTGCTATTTTGCAATCACAAACTGACTTTTCCTTTGATATAATTGTTTTGATGTCTTCATCATAGATTTTTACTGAAGCCACAGACTTTTTGTTAGCTTCTGTAATGTAATGACTGNAGAAACAAAAAACAGTATGGAAAAGAGAGCTTTGAGAGTTGATGGAAACCATATAAGCTTCAGGAGAATCTTTTTGTCCTGTTGGAACAAGAATGCTTTTACCAAGAGAGACAAATTATTGATGCACGCTTGTGGCAAATGATGTTTAGATCATTATCTGAAGAAAGGATTGCACATTTTCTTTTGGATAAGTAAGGAATTTGCAATGTTTCTAACTTGATTTAGAAAAAGAATATGATTATGTCAACCGGAGTTTTCTCTTTTAGATTATGGAAACCTGGGATTTGGAGAAAAATGGATTCGCTGGATAAGATATTGCGTTACCACAGTAAAGATAATAATAATTAATGGATCTCCCGAAGGACTTTTTCTCATCGGAGAGGACTAAGAAAGGACGATCGCCTTTATCACTTCTTATTTGTTTTGGCAATGGAGGGATTGAGCTTGATTTTGAAAATGGCAGCTATATATGACTGGATACAAGGTTTCAAGATTAAAGTAGAAAAGGAAACATGGAAGAAATTGCATTGGAGGGTGTGACCTAGTGATCAATAAAGTGGGTGCAAACCTTGGAGACCAGAGTTTAATTCCTAGCAGAGACAAAAAACACTAGTTAGTTTCTTATGATCTGTCTAAGCCTTGGTGGGGAAAGTTACTTAGATATCTGTGTTAATGGTAGTGTTATCAAAAGGCGAAAAGCGCAACAAAGCACTAAGGTCTGTGGGGCTTTAAGCGCAAAGCACAAATAAAGCGTGGGCTTTAATGGAGAAAAATAACAAATTTGTATGTGTAGCCCAAGACTAATATATATAAGCATGAATATCAAATATATGGACAAAGAAATTGAAGAAATTTTATGATAAAGTGAAATATCAATTGTTTAGTATCCCTCTTCAAGATTATGCTCATTGGCAAGGAAAAGTATAGCTTAGAGTCTTGATGGCAACACTGAAGCGCCTGCTAAGCAAGACGAAACGCTCAACATGTTTTGAGCCTCGCTTCGGGGCTTAAGCGCGCCTTTGATAACACTAGTCAGTGGGAGGTAACATGTATCCTGTTGAATAGTTGGGGCAAGCTAGCCCGGACACCACCATTATAAAAAAATACTGAAGAATATTATATTCTCTATTCAGGTGTCTCATATTTTGTTAAGCCAAAGGAAATCAGTTGCGGCATCTGAAGGTGATTCTATTAGTCTTTGAGGCCATCTTGGCTTACATATTAACTTAGAATGAAGCAATTATTTCATAATAAATGCTGGCCAGAGCTTTCATAAGCTGTCTATGATACTGGACAAATTTCCTATAGTGTACTTGGAATTAGTTTTGGGGCAAGGCAGAAAGATACTGCAATTTAGCAAGAAGTGATTGGGGATGCAAAAAGAAGTTTAGCCCCCTGGAAGAAATAATATTTGCCCTCTTCACCAAAAAAGAGAAATAATATTCTTCTTTGGATGAAGTTTGACTCTAGTCAATAGTATTGCTATATGAAATCCCTATTTGCTACATGTCCCTATCTCTTTCCCCCAAAAGGTTGAGAAGCAGAAAATTAAAATAAAGAATGTTTTTTTGTGTGAAGGAGGTTGTGTCAATAAAAGATATCACTTGGTAAAGGGACAAGTTTTGAAGGATAAACGAGATGGAGGTCCAGGAGTAAAGCGATGTAACAAGAGCTTGATACTCAAATGGCATCAGAGATTGATGAAAAGGTATAAAATGTGAAAGAGTTGGACAGTTCAGCATGGAAAGGAGTATTAATGGTGCAGAAAACCAGTGAATTGTATCTGAGGTTTTTAAATTATTATATGATTAAAGGTGTTTTGCGGGAGGAAAAGGGTCTGCATATTCAAATAGTTAGAGAAATACATTAAGGGCCTTGTGGAAAAAGAGATAAGGGATAAGTTTCTAATTTTATACAATCTGGGCGTAAACAAGACTTGCACTCTAGCGGATTATTTTATAAAGAGTGGACTTTTCCGAAGTATTTTCGATGTATCGGGTGTGTGAACACATAATAGTAAAACTGGACTCAGTAAGGATATTGGAGTAGTGTTAGATTTTATGTGTTAGACTGAAAGCAAAGATGGGAAATCCTCAGTTAATTCTTGTTGCAGGGTGCTGTTAAGTAAAAATATGATAGAAAATAGTTATTGGCTTGGGAAGATGATTAGGGAAACAAAAGTTGCCCCAAAAAGTAGATTGTTTTGGCTGGAGTGCAACCCATGAAACTCGTCCAACATAGAAAAATTTGCAGAAAGGAGGCATCATGTTATACGGAAGATGCAGTCTATGTGAGGAAGTAACAGAGTCAGGTATCTGTTCATTCACGACAGGTTTGATTGGAAGATGACAGATGCGGAGCATGTTCCTGAACTTATATCCTATTCACTGGTGATGCCTGGAGATATGAAGCAGAGACTTATCAGTACGCAAGGGTGGAAGGTGGAAAAGAATGAAAACGAGATCAGAAGACTATACCTTTATGTACACCGTGGCCATGGGGAAAGAAATTGTAGGATTTTTTAGGGGAAAATCATCATATAACTCATGTAAGCTCTAGATGTGTTCAAAATTTATACTCTCTGGTAGGAGAAACATTATAAATGACGTAGAAAGCATCATGGAACTAACGCACCAGATGGAGCCGAACAGGTACCTTTGTGTATAGTTGTACCTCCATGGTACCATCCCATTCAATAGATTACTTATATACAAAAGGAATTTATTTCTCTGTTTGAACTTTGACGCCAAACAAGATCTGAATTTTCTCTTTTCTGTTCTTTATCAAGAGGTTATATATTTTATTTCTTACTTTCTGCTTTAGTTCAAATGAGTAAAAATGGGTTACTTTGCTGAATAGAGACATGAAGTTCCTATTGTCCCCTATCAACAACAACTATGCCTCAAGCCTAAACTAGTTGAGGTCTGCAATAAAAGTTTTCAATGTTTTTCCGTTGGGACATGTTTCTTTCCAATACTCAATAAATTGGAGTTCCCTAACACAAGACTTCTATAGATGCCAGAATTAACTAGGCCGGGCTTTGGTCTAATGGTAAGAGCGCAACACACGTGATGTGTGGGTTATGCTCACGTCACTGGTTCGAACCTTGATGCAGAAAATAGCTTGGTATTTAAGTCAAAAAGAGTGGAGAGGCATGCCCATTATCCACCGAGTTTCCAATTTGCCCTCGGGGACTTTTCAGTTGTCAAAAAAAAAAAAAACAAAAAATGCCAGACTTAACTATAGGTTTATATAGATCTTTTGCATCCATGGTATTATGTTTTTTTCTGCTAATTCCGCGTGAATCATGATAGATTGCGTATGTATTTGAGAAAACTTCCTTTGCAAATTGCTTCCGCTGGTGACATAATTTGAATGAATATGGAATTCTACGACGTAAGTTTGACTTGTATAGAATAAATATAGTTAAGTTCATTAAGAAATAAGTGTAATAGTTGATAAGTTAGTGTAATTGAGAAAACATCAAGTAACCGCTTAGTTGCATAATAGATACTTGAATTCTTGAAACAAGTGAGTGGTATCAATTGATATTTGTAGAATTATGTGAGACATTTGGGATGCGTAGGGGGAGATTGTGTCATAGAAATTCGACAAAGGAAGTATTCTTATTGTTTGTTTTTTCATGAATGCGCCTAAGAGTTTAATCCTGTTTTCCTTCATGTAGGGATTACACGTGTATTTTTTGGATCAGATTTTGTTACTGTTACAAAAAGTGAAGATGCTTCCTGGGACTTCCTCAAACCTGAAATATTTGCAGCAATTATGGATTTCTATTCTTCTGGTAAGCCGTTGTTCCTCGACTCCAGCACTGCAGCTTCCATGGACACAGCTATCCATGAGGATGATTCAGAAACAGTTGCAATGATTAAGGAACTCTTAGAGACTCGTATTCGCCCAGCTGTACAAGATGATGGTGGGGACATTGTATACCGAGGATTTGATTTAGATACGGGAATAGTCAAATTGAAAATGCAAGGAGCGTGCAGTGGATGCCCTAGCTCATCCGTTACACTTAAATCTGGTATAGAAAACATGCTCATGCATTATGTGCCCGAGGTTAAAGGTGTGGAGCAGGAAATGGATGAAGATGAAGAACATGGATTAACTGTTGCACCATATGAGTAGTAATACTGTTATAGCTGCTTTTAGTTGATTTGGTGATAGAGAGATCTCAATCAGGGAACGCAGGACTTGTTCATGCTCCTCCATGGAAAGAGTGAGTAATGTTTAGTGCACAAGTTTCTTGCATCTATCAAATTCACGCGAGATAAGCTACTATATGCAGTGGCAGAGCCAGGATTTGTTAGCGTCACTGTGTTAAAAATAAACTGTTAGAAAATAAAGAAAGGTAGAAAAATGAGAAATTTCCGAGTCCACAATTTGCTTGTGTGTCCTTAAGGAATTTTAACCC
>MU776128.1:34719-82352 GCA_026770625.1 Nicotiana glauca | reverse complement strand
GGTGGTGGGGGGTGGGGGTGGGGTTGATTCGGACCGTTATATATTAAACCCAACCCCACTTCCCCACCCTTGGATCCATCCAACCTCGACGACTTAGATGAGTTATAACCTAAACGGGGTCGTTTGGGGTTGGGGTGAAGATGGACCGGGTCAGGGACGGGTTTGGGCCAAGGTTTAACGGGTACAAAGGGGGAAAGCTTGGGCCTGGGTAGCAGAATTGAAAGTTGGCCCAACTGATTTTTCTTTCTTTCTTTCATTTTTTTCTAAATTCCTTTTGTTTTCTCTCCTTTTTTAAAAAAAAAAAATTAAATTAATTCCTAAATTAATCTTTAGAACCTACTTAACTTAAACAAAAATACTAATTAAACCTAAATAATAATTAACACAATTAATTAAAAATAAATTAAAAGAAGAACTACTCTAAATAAAAATTAAAATTAAAAAGTGCAAATTAGACCATTTTTTGTGATTTTCCTTTTTTATAAAATAACTTAATTACTAATTAATTATTAAAATGCAAAGTCAAATCCTAAATGCACATGCAATATATTTTTTTATATTTTTTATTAATTAATAACATAAATGTGCACAAACTAATGCAAACAATTGACAGAAAAATGCCACAAAAATGTAAATAATGAAAAGAAACTTATTTTGTTTTGAATTTGTGGGAGTGATTCATATTGGGCAAAAATTACGTGCTCACAAGAGGTTCAATATGTCAATAACTATCAAGGCCACCGAGGCAACTCTTCAAACCAAAAATGGCGACCCCAAGGAAATTGGGGCAATCAACAAGGTGGTGGTAATTAGAACAACAACAGCCAAGGCGAAAATTGGGGGAACAACAATTCGGATAGCCAAGGGAATTGGAATGGAAATAACAACAACAATTGGAACAACAATGGTAATCAAGGCGGGTGGAATAATAATGGAAACCAAGGGAACCGGGGGCAAGGCTTTCAAAGTCCCCCAATGTATCAACAACCGAACAATCTGCCTTTGTTTCAATCTCAAGGGATTAGTTCTTCGGGAAATGATATGGGTTGAATTGAAATCATGTTCGAGCAAATGATGAAAAATAACCAAGACTCCAATGCTCAATGGGCTTCCCACAATACCTCTATCCGGAACTTGGAGGTGCAACTTGGCCAAATCTCTCAATCTTTGAACACTCGCCCCAAGGGTGCTTTACTAAGTGATACGGTAGTAAACCCAGAGGGTGGGAACAATCATATGATGACGGTTACAACACGAAGCGGGAGAAGCGGTGATGTGAATGCCTCAAAAGAAAAGCAAGTTGTGGTTGATGATGATGAGTTGCGGGATGATGATGTACCTTTGGTAGTTGAGGCCGAGGTGGAAACCTAATATACTGTGAACCCGTCTAGGGAACACGTGATTGATATGCCCGAGCCAGTGGTGCCCAAAGCCAAGGCACCTTTTCCTAGGCCACCTACGCCTTATCCTCAATATTTGGCAAAGCAAAGAGTGACAACCAATTCAAAAAGTTCATAGACATGATGAAGAGCCTTACAATCAATGTGCTTTGGTGGAGGCACTTGAGCAAATGCCGGGGCACACCAAGTTTATGAAGGATTTGGTGACGAAGAAGAGGTCGATGGAGTGTGAAACAATTAAAATGATTATTAAGTGAGTGCTATCGTACATTCTATGGCCCCAAAACTTGAAGACCCTAGAGCTTTTACTATCCCTTGCACTATCGGAAGTGCGAATTTTGACAAGGCCCTTTGTGATTTAGGGGCCAACATAAATTTGATGCCGTACTCGATCTTCAAGACCTTGGGAATTGGACAACCGCGACCAACCTCAATGAGACTTCAAACGGCGGATCAGTCGATAAAGCAGCCTTTGGGTATAATTGATGACGTACTTGTCCGGGCGGACAAATTCATATTGCCGGCCAACTTTGTCATATTGGATTGTGAAGTGGACTTTGAAGTCTCGATTATTCTTGGGAGACCTTTCCTAGCAACGGGGAAGGCATTGGTTGATGTTGAAGCGGGTGAGTTGACTTTCCGTGTGGGGGATGAGAAGGTTGTTTTCCATGTTTGCAAATCCATGCGGCAACCCAATAGCACAAAGGTGTGCTCATTTGTGGACATTGTCATAGTTGTGATAGTGGATGACACATGTTCTATGATCAATGTTGAAGATCTTCTTGAGGTCGTGCTTCTAAATATGGATGTCAATGATGATGCTAGTCAAGTGGAGTGCATAAATGCATTGCATGGTATGAGTTCATATTCATATGAGCCTAGGAAGTTGTCTTTGGACCTTGAAAATCGCAAACTCCGCCAACAAAGCCATCTATTGAGGAGCCACCGGTGTTGGAGTTGAAGCCACTTCCTCCACACCTTAGGTATGAGTTCTTGTGCTCAAATTCTACTTTACCTATTATTCTTTCATCTTGCTTAACTAACATGCAGGTTTACGCCACTTTGGCGATACTTCAAAAGCTAAAGAAGGCGATTCGATGGACATTGGCCGACATTCGGGGAATAAGCCTCGCATTTTGCATGCATAAAATCATCTTGGAGGGGGATGCAAGGCCTTAGTTGGAGAATCAAAGAAGATCAAATGAGGAGATGCGAGAAGTGGTAAAGAAATAGGTTATCAAGTGGTTAGACGCCAGGGTGGTTTATCTTATTTATGACAGTTCTTGGACTTCTCCGGTGCAATGTATACTGAAGAAGAGTGGGATGACTGTGGTGACCAATGAAAACAATGAACTTATTCCTACTCGGACAATCACAGGTTGGATAGTATGTATGGATTACCAAAAGCTAAACAAGGTGACCCGAAAAGACCATTTCCCATTGCCGTTCCTTGACCAAATGTTAGATCATCTTGCGGGGCGTGCTTTTTATTGATTTTTGGATGGTTACTCGGGGTACAATCAAATCTTAATTGCCCCGGAGTATCAAGAGAAGACCAACTTTACCTGTCTGTATGGCACATTTGCTTTCTCTTGAATGCCGTTCGGGTTGTGTAATGCTCCGGTGACCTTCCAACGTTGCATGATGGCTATTTTCACTGACATGGTGGAAGATATCTTGGAGGTTTTCATGGATGATTTTAGCGTGGTTGGGGATTCCTTTTAAGAGTGTTTGGGTAATTTGGATAGAGTGTTGGCCCGATATGAAGACACGAACCTTGTACTCAATTGGGAAAAGTGCCATTTCATGGTTGAAGAGGGTATAGTGTTGGGTCACAAAATTTCAAAGCGGGGAGTTGAAGTGGATAAAGCCAAGATAGAGGTGATGTCAAGGCTTCCTCCCCCTACTTTTTTCAAAGGGGTGAGGAGTTTTCTTGGGCACGCAGGGTTCTACCGGAGGTTCATTAAAGATTTTTCAAAGGTAGTTAACCCCTTGTGCAAGTTGCTAGAGAAGGATGCTAAATTTATCTTTGATGAGAAGTGCATGGAGGCTTTTGAGCTTCTTAAACACAGGTTGACCACTACCCCTATCATTACCACACCAAATTGGAGCTTGTCTTTAGAGCTCATGTGTGATGCTAGTGACGTTGTGGTTGGAACTATTTTGGGTCAAAGGGTTAATAAGATGTTTCATCCGGTGTAATACTCAAGCAAGACCATGAATGAGACTCAAATGAACTACACAGTCCCCGAGAAAGAGTTGTTGGCTATAGTGTTTGCAATGGAAAAGTTCCGACCATATCTTATGGGGGCCAAAGTTATTATTCACACCGATCATGCCGCCCTTAGGTATTTGATGACAAAGAAAGACTCCAAAGCAAGATTGATGAGATGGGTGTTACTTTTTCAAGAGTTTGATCCAGAAATTCGGACCGAAAAGGTAGTGAGAATCAAGTGGCGGACCACTTGTCCCGTTTGGAGGAGGAGGGGAGGCCTTGCGATGTCCTTGAGATCAATGATGTATTTCCCGATGGTCACAAAGACCTCGGCCTGGTAGGGATGCTAGATGTTGCCATGAAAAAACCTACTAGCACAGTGGTGCCTCTGATCGTAGCAGAAATGTACTGAGCCCTGACCAAATGTCGCGAACGTGGGAAATTCTTTCAAGGTTGCAATTTGCTCTTACAGTTGTAGATGCAAGAACACCTCTGTCACCTCACAGGCTATATGAACTACGGTTTAACCGGGTTGAGTTGTATTGCAGAATTTGGGACCCGGGTGACAGCTATTGAATTCCCTGAGGATACTGAGGCCTGGTCGTCATGCTTAAGATACTTGACCGCAGATAATGTCGAATGGGCTTATGGGTGGCTTCCTGCTACTGAATCTATATACACATCAACAGAGGTCCCCTATATATTCTTTTGATGGTTATTCGAAGCATACAGCCCTACGCTCCTTACCGAGTTTTGCGATAGCTTGAAAGATTCCAGACAGTGCACAATGATGAAGACCTGAGTGAGTAGGTCATTGCGTTAGGCCTGAAGGCTGCATTTCCTGAAGGTAGAATCGGAAAGATATGGAATGAGTGACGATTCCTCGAGCCAAGAACCATAGTGCAGGACCAAGCTAGAGGCGAGGTAGATCCCGAATATCTGACGTGTTTGGCAAAAGATTTCAAATCCCAGAGAGACTCGCTAAAAGACCGCACGTGCAGCAATTTACCGATGGGGCCCAAGTTCAATGAGATTGGCAAGCAAAGGAGAAGGAGTACCGAGCTAGAATAGGACAGTTAGAGCAATAGGTCCGAGATCTCCAATTCGACAAAAGTGTACAGGCTGCAGCCGACGAGGGTGATAAAAAGAAATTAGCTCAGGAGAACGAAGCACTCAAAGCCCAAATTAAACAAATGAAAATAAATGCCCGGAACCAAGAAAGAAGTCTATCTAATGAAAGGATGATCAAATGGTTAAAGAAACAAATTTCGGATTGCCAAGAAGAATTAGAAAAATCCGAGGGAAATATGGCAAGACTTCGGACGCAGTGGGCCAAAAGGACTGAAGAAAGAGCCCAATTTGTGCAACAAATGAGGAGAAACTACGAGGGGACTATCGCCAAAATGAAGAGAAAAAGGAATAATATGGAAGAAAAGACAGTCCAGAAAGATAAAGAATTCCAAGCCAAGATGAACCAATGCTATGGGTTAATTGCAGAAATGGAAAGGGAAATTAAATTGCTATAAGATCTGCACTTCCAGGACTCGCAGGTTCTAGAGGCTCGTACACAACAAATAAGCCGACTCCTTCAAGAAAAGGGCCGAATCAGGGAAAGGATCAGAAACATTGCCCACTATATTGTCATAAAGTGTCAGGCCGACGAGAGAATGGGTTGGACCACGTCCTTTGCCTCAGTGATGATATTTGTCCGCCAAGTCATGAATGATTTAGATCAATTGCAAATGGGTCTCTCACATAGGCCCGCGGCAATGCCGAATGATGCTCCACGGGCCCCAAGATTTGAAGCATTGATGTATTCTTAGTTAATCGAGTCTGTATTTTTGCTTTTGAGTCTATTTTTGTAATTTCTTTTTCAAGAAAAGAAAAACAAATAATCTAGTAGCTTTTGTAACTGCAATTGTTATCAATGAAGATTGAAAATTCTCAAAAAATTGTTTTCTAACTTTTGCATTTGATTGCAAGAACACGCTTGGTCTGATTCTTGCGGGGCCATGATACGTAGGCAATCTACATAAAAATCGACCGTAATCCTAGAAAAAATATAAAAAAGAGAAATACGAGGGAAATAAATAAAAAGAAAAAACAAGAGAGAAAAAGAAACGCAAAAGAAGAAAATAAGGCATTGAGAGAAAAAAACCATGGCCAAAGAAAAGAAAAAACAGAAAATAAAAATGGAGAAGCAGGAAAAGAAAATGAGAGAAAACAAAATAAAAAGAGAAAAAAAGAGAAAAGTAATAAGAAGAAAGGCCGGGATGACGCATGCAACCGAAGCAAACATGTAGATATCCATTTAACTATATAGGTGCATCATACTCCAATGTGCAGTTACCTATCTGTTACTTGTTTCATACTAACCATTGTTGCTATCATTTGCAGCTGAGTATTTTAGAAATCGTGGTTGGTTTGTGGTAAACTGGCCTCGCATCGATACTTCACCATATCCAAAGGAAAAACAAAAATGTCATCTGAAATGACCTTGCCTGCAGTTCCCATACCTGAAGATAGCCCAATCTCTGGGATCCCGACCTCTGAATCCTATACAGCTGAAGAAAATCGGATCCTACGCTTGTGCTTGATGGAAATGTGGGATGCTTGGAACAACGGGAAGGAACCCCCAAGCGCTATCCCCGGATTCCTGGAATTGTTCCCTAGATCGGGAGGTGCTACTACGGTCCCTATCAGCCGCCCAAATATTCCTCTGGGGCAACCTACAATGACTGCTAACTTCTTCGGAACGCCCTCTGAGGATCATCCCCAAGTGTTACCATCGGGAATTGCTCCCAATATCTTTACAGCTCCACCATCCTCTGGAACCACCCAACCATCGCTACCAAAACATGCTTTTGACCCTTCGGTCTTCACATTTCAGAATCCAGTTTTCCAGGCTGACCCTCCTTACTATCCTCAATATACCTACTCCCGACCACCATATGAGATCATACCGGGGCAGGACAAAACCCCCAAAGCCCCGGAGCAGGATGAAATGACAAAAAGAATGAGGAGTTTAGAGCAGAGTCTGAAAAATATGCAAGGTTTAAGCGGGCAGAAGAGTGTTTCTTACAATGATTTGTGCATGTATCCTCACATGCACCTGCCTATGGGATTCAAAATGCCGAAGTTCGAAATGTATGATGGTCATGGCGATCCCATTGCTCACCTCAAAAAGTATTGTAATCAGTTGCGCGAGGCTGGTGGAAAAGAAGAGTTACTAATGGCTTATTTTGGAGAAAGCTTGGTGGGCATAACGTCAGAGTGGTACATGGATCAGGACATATCTCGATGGCACATCTAGGATGACCTTGCTAGAGATTTTGTTTGACAATTTCAGTACAATATAGATATTGCGCCAGACAGGAACTCCTTGGCAAACCTAAAGAAAAAGCCGTCAGAGAGTTTTCGCGAATATGCAATCAGATGGCGTGAACAGGCATCAAGGGTGAAGCCTCCAATGGATGAGGTCGAGATGGTCACTGTCTTCTTACAGGCTCAGGAGGCATATTATTTTCAAAACATGATGTCCGTTATGGGTAAGCCTTTTGCAGAGGCAATAAAAATCAGAGAAATGGTAGAGAATGGGCTAAAAACGGGCAGAATCTTGAGCCAGCCATAAGGGCAACCTCCCAAGCCATCCAAGGCGGGTCTGGGGGAGTGGCTAAGGGCAAAAAGAAAGAAGAAACAGTGATGGCGGTATCGGGCGGATGAAGGTACCGGGCTCCTAGACCGGTGTTCTCAGAAAGAACCCCTCAGCACTATTACCCTCACACAGATATGACTTATGCTCCTCCACCTTATGCGGTGATGAATGCTCAACCTTTCGGCCGCCCGCAACCACAAGCTAACCGAAACCCACCTCTATTCCAGAGAAACCAGCCACCTTACCAAAACCAATATAACCCCCGACCACCACAAAATAACTTCCGCCCTCGGAAACCACCTAAACGACAAACGTTTACACCAATCAGCAAACCCTACTCCACCTTGTTCCCTAAGCTTGTCCAGATGAATTTGCTGCAACCCATACCCCCAAACGGGCAAAACCCAAAATCACCATCATATCAGCGGGGTGTCAGGTGTGTATACCATTCAGGGGCAGAAGGCCATCATAACAATGACTGCTGGACATTGAAAAATGTTGTGGAAGATTTGATCGAACAAGGGAAAATAGTGTTGAGGGAAGAAGAAGTCCCGAATGTTACCAATAACCCTTTGCCCGCTCACAACAGCGGGCCGGTAATCGGTATGATTTGTGAAGACCGAGACTTTTACCCAGTTATGAAAGCCATAATTGCTATTGCCAATGACGAAAGGAAACCCAAGGCAGCCCCGAAGCAGGGAGAAGAGGAGAAGAAGAATAAAGCCGTCGACATTGATCCTGAGGAGAAAACTGAGACAAAAGCAAAGCCGGTGCCTCCTAAACACGAGGTTCTTTATGTGCCACTAGGTCGTCAAGAGAAACCACTAGTTGTAAGCTCTCCGAGGAAGTGTGAAGTGAAGAAGGGGACACAGATATATGTGCCGAAAGGGACTTACGTGGTGCGGGGGACAATTAAACCGCCTCGGCTGAGCGAGCCAGTGGTTATTGGACGCGCACCACAGAAGCCCATAACCGACCCCTCTGCAGTGCCGTGGAAGTACCAACAAACAGTGGTCATATACAAAGGCAAGGAAATTATGGGAGAACTCCCAGGAACTACCCCCGTTGAAAAATATTCAAATGTACATGAACTCAACATCGCTACAAGGAAACACTTTCCATCTAAGAAGCCGGTAAGCGCCGAAGAAGCAGAAGCCTTCTTTCAGAAGATGAAAATGCCTGACTACGAAATGGTGGGGCAATTGAGAGAGCGTCCGGAGCAAGTGTCACTACTGTCATTGGTGACCAAATTCGCGGAACATCAGAAGATCCTTATGAAAACTCTGAATGAAGCATATATGCCTGCCAAGACTTCGGTTGAACAACTTGAAAGGATGACAGAAAGATTCTTCGTTGTCAACCAACTCTCCTTCAGTAACGGTGATTTGCCTCCAGAAGAAGCTGCCCACAATAAAGCCTTGTACCTGACAGTCAAATATGAAGGTTACTACGTTAAGAAGGTCATGGTGGACGGAGGCTCGGGGGTTGACATCTGCCCACTCTCCACTTTGCAAGGAATGGAAATAGGGACAAGAAGGATTCGTCCAAATAATGTTTGCGTGAGAGCCTTCGATGGTGTTAAAAGGGATACCATCGGCGAAATTGATTTGATACTGACCATAGGCACAGTGGATTTTGAGGTGACCTTCCAAGTGTTAGACATGGACACATCTTACAATTTTCTTCTGGGAAGGCCTTGGATCCATGCTGCAGGAGCGGTGCCCTCAACCCTCCACCAGATGGTGAAATTTGAGCATGAAGATCAGGAGATCATGGTCTACGGGGAAGGAGAGCTGTCCATATATCGTGACCCATCTATCCCATGCCTGGAGGCGAAGGAGGGAAGTGAGCATATTGTCTATCATGCCTTTGAAATCGTGGTAGCTGATCAGTATGAAGAAGGACACCCATGCCCCCAACCTTTCTTATCCAATGCTTCGATCATGGTAGCCAAGAAAATGATTAAACATGGTTTCAAACCAGGGAAAGGATTGGGAAAAGCTTTGCAAGGAATAGCCGAACCGGTAACACTACCCGCAGCAAAAAAATATTTCGGGATAGGCTTTCGCCCTACCCCAAATTATGAGAAATGGGCCGACGAAAGAAAGAAAGATGGATGGGTTCTGCCACAACCATTTCTACATCTGTATGAAACCTTTGTCAAGCCTAAGTATGGCGAAGAAGAAGATGATGAGGTGTTCACGGCTGATGAAATAGAAGATATATGTAGAGCTATGAGGCAAATGCTTTATGAAACCAACATGGTCCAACCAGGGGAAAGGACTAGCACCACTGAGGTGCTCTACATGGGACCAGACGCCAAACTCCAAAATTGGAAGGCTACGCCTTTCCCGATCAGGTGGGAGTCCCGGTAGACTAGCCTTGTCACCTTTCTGCATCTCGGGTTATTTCAGGGTATAACACAAATGTTTCTTTAGTTTCTTGCCTTTTGAATTCATGAATGTAAACCCTGTTATCTTCCTAAAATTCCAAGAAATGAAATCAATATTTCATTGTCCATTTTCTCTTTAGTCTTTCTGATTTTTGCTATTTTTTTCCCTTTTATCTTTTCTTTTCAGTTATAATAATGCGGCTTTAAATAACATGACATGCTTGCGGACTTCATGCCCAGACTCAAACACGCTGTCTAATTGTGAAATAATGAATCAAGAACCAGAATATGATGAAGAGGAGGCTTTTAGGGAAATAAACCGAGAATTGGAACAATTTGAGAACAAACCTAAGCCAAATCTGAATGACAATGAATCAGTTAATTTGGGAACTGCCGAAGAAATAAGGGAAACCAAAATAAGCATTCACACAGATGAGAAAGCTCGAGATGCAATAATCCAACTCTTGTTCGAGTTTAAAGATGTCTTTGCTTGGTCGTATGATGATATGCCAGGACTGAGTGTGGATCTAGTGGTGCAAAAACTGCTGATTTACCCCGATTGTCCCCCAGTGAAACAAAAGCAAAGGAAGTTTAAAACCGATAACAGTGATAAGATCAAAGAAGAAATCACAAAACAGCTGAAAGCAGGGGTAATCCGGGTGGTCCGATATACTACATGGTTAGCCAATGTGGTTCCTGTGCCAAAGAAATATGGGAAAACCCGGGTGTGTGTGGACTACAGAGATTTGAATAGGGCGAGTCCCGAAGATAATTTCCCGTTGCCCAATATCCACATCCTTGTTGATAACTGCGCCAAACATGAAATACAGTCCTTCGTGGATTGTTACGCAGGATATCACCAGGTGTTGATGGATGAAGAAGATGCTGAGAAGACAGCTTTCACTACACCCTGGGGTACCTACTGCTATCGGGTCATGCCATTTGTACTGAAGAATGCTGGGGCAACCTATATGAGAGCCATGACCGCCATTTTCCATGACATGATGCATCAAGAGATAGAGGTGTATGTGGATGACGTAATCATCAAGTCCCGCAGTTGGAGTGACCACGTTCAAGATTTGAGAAAGTTCTTTGAATGGCTGCGCAAGTATAATTTGAAGCTGAATCCGGCCAAATGTGCCTTCGGAGTTCCATCAGGCAAGCTCCTGGGTTTTATAGTCAGTAGAAGAGGTATCGAGTTAGATACAACAAAGATAAAAGCTATTCGAGATCTACCTCCTCCGAAAACTAAGAAAGACGTGATGAGTTTACTGGGCAGGTTAAACTACATTAGTCGGTTCATTGCTCAACTGACTACCACATGTGAGCCCATATTCAAACTGTTGAAGAAAGATGCAGCGATCAAGTGGACATCCGAATGTCAAGAGGCCTTCAACAATATCAAGGAATATCTGTCAAATCCTCCGGTGTTGGTCCCACCCAAGCCAGGGCGACCTCTCTTCTTGTATTTGACGGTGTTGGAAAATTCTTTTAGTTGCATTCTGGGGCAACACGACACAACCGGCAAGAAAGAGCAGGCGATCTACTATCTGAGTAAGAAGTTCACTAACTCTGAGTCCAGGTATACTTTGTTGGAGAGAACATGCTGTGCTTTGACGTGGGTCACTCAGAAATTGAGACACTATCTTCAAGCCCACACTACCTACCTCATAACCAGGTTGGATCCTTTGAAATACATATTCCAGAAACCGATGCCCACTGGGAGACTGGCAAAATGGCAAATCCTGCTCATTGAATTTGACATAGTCTATGTCACTCGCATGGCAATGAAAGCCCAGGCGTTGGCAGATCATTTAGCAGAAAACCCGGTTGATGAAGAGTACCAACCATTGAGCACATACTTCCCAGATGAAGAAGTTAATTCAGTAAAAGCTATCTCTGAAGACACTCATGCTTGGAAAATGTTCTTTGATGGAGTGGTAAACGCAAGAGGTGTAGGCATTGGGGCAATCTTGATATCACCCAATGGTTAGAACTATCCAGCTACAGCTAGGCTCCGATTTTTCTGCACAAACAACACAACTGAATATGAAGCCTGCATCATGGGCATGAATATGGCAATTGAACAGGTAGTTGAACACTTATTGATCATGGGGGACTCTGATTTAATTATCCGGCAAGCACAAGGGGAGTGGGAGACTCGTGACATTAAGATAATCCCATACCGGCAACACGTGAAAGATCTCGCTAAATGCTTCAAGTCAATAGAGTTCAGGTACATCTCTCGATGTCATAATGAACTCGCTGATGCACTCGCCACTTTAGCTTCAATGCTGCCTTACCCAGGCAATGCTCATATTTATCCCCTGGAAATTCAAATAAAAGAAAGGCACGGTTATTATAATATAGTCGAGGTGGAACCCAACATTCAGCCTTGGTATCATGATATCAAAAGATATCTAAAAACACAAGAATACCCCGAGCAAGCCACGGGGGATCAGAAGAGAACCATTAGACGACATGCGAGTGGTTTTTTCTTAAGCGGCAATGTTTTGTATAAAAGAACTCCAGACCTCAACTTGCTAAGATGCGTTGATGCCGAAGAAGTCGGAAGAATTATGCATGAGGTGCACGCAGGGGTGTGCGAACCTCATATGAACGGATATGTTTTCACAAAGAAAATCCTGCGAGCGGGAGATTATTGGATAACCATGGATAAAGATTGCTTTAGCTTCATTCGAAAATGTCATCAATGCCAGGTGCACGGTGATTCGATTCATGCACCTCCGACGGAGCTCCATCCGATGTCAGCACCTTGGCCATTTGTTGCCTGGGGTATGGACGTCATTGGGAATGTCAAGCCAAAAGCCTCAAATGGGCATAGATTCATATTGGTTGCAATCGATTATTTTACAAAATGGGTTGAGTCCATCACTCTCAAGTCAGTTACCAAGAAAGCTGTGGTAGATTTTGTGCATTCCAATCTCATTTGTCACTCTGGTTTTCCTACAACTATCATTACCGACAATGCTGCAAACTTGAATAGTCGTTTGATAGGAGAGGTATGTGAACAATTCAAGATAACGCACAGAAACTCTACCCCTTATCGGCTAAAAGCCAACGGTACCGTTGAAGCAGCGAATAAAAACATCAAAAAGATTTTGAGAAAGATGATTCAAAACTCCAGGAAATGGCATGAAAAACTGCCTTTTGCATTACTCAGGTATCGCACCACAGCGCGTACATCAATCGGAGCCACCCCATACTTATTGGTTTACGGGACTGAAGCAGTCATACCTACAGAAGTAGAAATCCCTTCGCTTCGTATAATCATTGAAGCATAAATCGAGGACAGTGAGTGGGTTAAAACCCGGCTAGAGCAGTTGTCACTAATTGATAAAAAATGGATGGCTGCAGTGTGCCACGGGCAGTTGTACCAACAAAGAATGGCCCGCGCCTATAACAAGAAAGTGCGTCCCAGGAATTTTGAAGTGGGACAGCTCGTGCTCAGGCACATTTTCCCTCATCACCAGGAAGCAAAAGGAAAGTTTTCTCCCAATTGGAAAGGTCCATACATAATCCGAAAATTTTTGCCAAAAGGAGCAGTGTATCTAGGAGACATTGAAGGAAATGATCCTGAAACAGCAGTCAATGCAGATGCAGTAAAAAGATACTATGTCTAGACCTCCTGGGGTGATGGCTTTTGTGCAATTGAGATGACAAAGGCTTTCCTTCCCGCTACCCCAAACACTATCAATCCTTCGTAAGCCCTTTGAGCCGGTTCCTTTTCTTCGACTACCCTCTTTGGAACCCGGAAGTACGAAAAGAAAAAGAAAAGAAAAGAAAAGAAAAGAAAAAGAAAAAGAAAAAGAAAAAGAAAACAAAAAAAATAAAATAAAACAAAAACAAAAACAAAAATGTTTGCCTGAACTACGTTTTGACTTGATCCCGAAAGGGTATAGGCAGCCTCTCCCTGAGGTTCAATCACACCAAAACAAAAATTCCAACTCCCCCAAAAATTGAAACTGGGGTAGATGATATGATGTTTCGGCTATGAATCCGCCGAAATGGTTCCAAATTTGTAGTTCCGCCCAAAATCCTTCTTACCCCAAAAACCTTGTCCAAGTCCTTCCGATCAATTGGCAAAAGCAGGGAAGTAAAAAACGTCATTGTTGGAATCTGATACAATTCAAACTGAGAGAAATAAAATGAGAGAGTCTTATTGGTGAAAATCTTCGGGCACCATAAGGCGACGGTGAGTAGAGAAAATGAAAATGAGAGAGTCCACTTAGTTAAAACTCGCAAAGAGCACTATCGGGTGACGATGAGAAGAGAAATGAGAGAGGTCGATTAGCGAAAACCCACAAAGGGCGCCGTCGGCCGAAAATAAGACATCTCATCACTAAAAGAGTCCTGGAAAGGTGACCTAGTTTTGAAATGCGGATCAATGGATTCATGAGAAGCTGGAAAGTTTGTGTGGGTCAGGCGTCCAGTTAGAGAATCATGTCATGTTCATTTGAAGCCAGCATGCACACCCCAGATAAGTCCTTCTTTTCCCCCGAAAGGGATGCTTCTCTTTAAACTCATTCGCTTGCCTTTTGTATATCTCTTCTTTGAATCCCTTTCGGTTTAACTCTGATTCCGTAACTTTCACAAAGAAAAGGTGGCAGGACCGGTTTCACAAGGCTCCGTATGGCAAAAGCCGGAGAAAATTCCTAGCCTCGGCGAGTGTGCCAGGACAATCCCGACTGACCATAGTGGTTGATGCTTTCGAAGCAAAGACATTGGAAAATAAAGAAAATCAAAGGCAAAGGTAGAATAAAGTGAAAAGGCCAGAGCACACATGGGCGAGTCATAATGAAACCCTGAGAGTTGAACCCAGTCGATTTAAAAAGAGATTCACCCTCAAGGCCAACAAGCAGCAAAGTTCTTAACGGAAAAGGGGCAGGGATCAAGCAATTGGGATGATCAAGGCCACAAAACCAACCACCGTTTCGAACTAACAAATTGTTCTTTGTTGAAAATTAAAACAGGTGTAATCCAAAGCAGCCATGCAAGAAGCAGGCGCAACCCAAACGAGAAAAAGAAATGTGCAAGCCTTTATCCCGGCATAACCCGTGGACCGCCCTGGCATAACCCAAGGACCCTTTTCTTTTTTTCCGGCATAACCCGTGGACCGCCCTGGCATAACCCAAGGACCCTTTTCTTTTTTTCCGGCATAACCCGTGGACCGCCCTGGCATAACCCAAGGACCCTTTTCTTTTTTTCCGGCATAACCCGTGGACCGCCCTGGCATAACCCAAGGACCCTTTTCTTTTTTTCCGGCATAACCCGTGGACCGCCCTGGCATAACCCAAGGACCCTTTTCTTTTTTTCCGGCATAACCCGTGGACCGCCCTGGCATAACCCAAGGACCCTTTTCTTTTTTTCCGGCATAACCCGTGGACCGCCCTGGCATAACCCAAGGACCCTTTTCTTTTTTTCCGGCATAACCCGTGGACCGCCCTGGCATAACCCAAGGACCCTTTTCTTTTTTTCCGGCATAACCCGTGGACCGCCCTGGCATAACCCAAGGACCCTTTTCTTTTTTTCCGGCATAACCCGTGGACCGCCCTGGCATAACCCAAGGACCCTTTTCTTTTTTTCCGGCATAACCCGTGGACCTCCCTGGCATAACCCAAGGACCCTTTTCTTTTATCCCGGCATAACCCGTGGACCTCCCTGGCATAACTCAAGGACCCTTTTCTTTTATCCCGGCATAACCCGTGGATCTCCCTGGCATAACCCAAGGACCCTTTTCTCTTATCCCGGCATAATCCGTGGACCTCCCTAGCATAACCCAAGGACCATTTTCCTTTATCCCGGCATAACCCGTGGACCTCCCTGGCATAACCCAAGGACCCTTTTCTTTTATCCGGCATAACCCGTGGACCTCCCTGGCATAATCCAAGGACCCTTTTCTTTTATCCCGGCATAACCCGTGGACCTCCCTAGCATAACCCAAGGACCATTTTTCTTTTACCCCGGCATAACCCGTGGACCTCCCTAGCATAGCCCAAGGAGCCTTTTTCCTTTCAATCCCGGCATAACCCGTGGACCTCCCTGGCATAACCCAAGGACCTTTTTCTTCTATCCCGACATAATTCGTGGACTTCCCTGGCATAACTCAAGGACCTTTTTCTTCTATCCCGGCATAACCTGCGGACCTCCTCAGCATAACCCGAGAACCTTTTTCCGGCATAACACGATCATCTTCTAGCATAACCTGGATTCATTCATAGAGATACACAATCCTGATTTGATCGCTTAGATATGTGTCACAACTAACTCACGAAATTTTACTACTGAAAACTGGGGCAGAAAATTTCGTTCATTTGTTTGTCTTGGTATCTTAAGTAGGTTGACCTCAAGACGTAGGGTGCAAGATGACCGATGAAATGAGTCTCAATCTAGAATAAAGAAAATAAGAAAAGAACAAAAGAACAAAAGAAATGAATTCAAACGTGAAGTAAGTAAGGGTGCGGATTGCTCAAAACCTGATTGAAGTACAAGCTCCGCTGATCCTGTTTTGACCCAATGATGCGTGAGGAAGAAAGCACCTACAACTTGCGAGCATCAAGATTCAGATCGGAGTGCACAGCAAAATCAGCTAAGACTCAAGATCAAGTTTCAAGAGAATTATAGATAGGAATCTTGTAACTCATAGTTGATAGGCATAGCTAGCTTAACTTTGATTTTCCTATTGGTGTAATAAGGAGGTCAGCAAGCGGCAGCAGCAGCAGCAGCAACAGCAGTGAAAATCACAGCTCTTAGTAGTCCCAGCTACCAAACCTTCCCGAACTACACTGACCTGATTCCTTTTATCCAAGGATATGTAGGCAACCTCCGAAGCAGGGTGCGGTCAAACTTTTCAAAGATGCTTCACACGGAATATTCAAACAGGCAAAAATGGCTCATATCCGCTCACTTATCTTTGCCCGAGAACTCTGTGTGTTCCCGAGCAAAGAGGGGCAGCTGTGAGTACGTGATTTTTGCCCTATTTATGAATTATTCCCAAAAATTTCAAACAAAATGATTTCTTTATTATTTTACAATTTGTTGTAAATTTTGTGGCATTTTCTGCTAATTATTGCATTTTATCTGTGCATTTTAAATCATACGAAAATACAAAAATATATTTGCATTTAGGATTTAATTTTATATTTTAGTATTAATTAGGGGTTAATTAATAAAATATGAAGAAAATAACAAAAATAGTTTACTTTAATTGTGAATTCGTCACGAAATAGTTTTTAAACAATTTTAGGAGTTAATTAGTTTAGCTTTAAAATATATTAGGACTTTATTTTAATTTTTGTATCTTTATAAAATCAAAAATAATACAAAAATACAAAATACAAAAACAAAGACAAAAAGAGAAAAGAAAACAAATTAAAAAGAGTGGTCTTTATTAGAGACCTAATTTGGGCCAATTGTGATAGATTCCGCCGGCCCAAATCAATTACCCACGCCAAAATCACTCCAGCCCAGCCAAACTAGCCCAATTACCCAGTCCACACCCCGCTTCTCTGAGACTCATGAAACGACGTAGTATAGGGAGGCTACTACGTCGTTTTGAGTCTAATAAGTGATGAATTGATCTGGGCCGTTCATTTGTTCTCATCCGACGGCCCTTGATTAATGTTGGATTAGAATAAAACTGTCCGAAAATCGGTCCAAACTCTAAAAACATTTTTTATCTTCATCGTATCATCCCCCCCTGTACCGCATGTGTATAACCACCGTGTCCCCGCCGTGCTTCCGCTGCCCGCCGGAAATCGCCCATGGCGGTGGTCAAGCTCCAAACCCACCCAAATTTTCACCATCAACTCCTCTCCTCCTCCACTTTCCAATGCCCCAAATAGTTTAACTCGAATGTTAGCTAACCTGCTCGAATATTCAAAAACAGTGGCGCCACCTCCGCCGCCCACGGCGGTGCCACCACCAAACGACCCCAGTTTTACACCATATGTTCTCCCCAAGGCCCTCTTTCCAAATCCATGGCCATCTTCGTTCGAATTCTTCTACATGTCCTCAAATTTCAAATCAAAAATTTGGCCTAAACCCTAATTTCTCCAAACCTTATCAAATTGATGTCACATGACCTCCTCACCTCCTTTATGACGAATCCATCATCAGAAGTACTCAAATCTCACCGGAGCTGATTGAATTTTAAATTTAAAAGGGCAGCAGAATCCTAGGGCTTTAGTGAGTAAGTTTTCTTTGCTTTTCTTCATTATTCAAAGTAGTTGCTTCTTCATGTTTGTCCTTCTTTCTTGATTAGTTAATTTAGGGTTTGATTTTATTTGTTTTTCTCATTTCGTCTGAACCAGTGTTCGAGTGCGTGGATCTGTTTCTGATTTGTTTGATTTTCTTTTAATCAATAATAATAATTTGTTCATTTGCTAATTTAGTTATGGCTAAGTTCTTTAAATTTAGGGTTAAGCATGCCATTGTTTAGTTTAAATGTGTTTCTGCTGTTTTGTTTAGAGTCTCCAGGCTAACTGATAATTGTTTTAAGTTTTTATGTGCAATTAAAGTCTATTTCGATGGGTTTGATTCTGTGTTTTAGCCAGTTAATCACTTGATTAGTTAATTTGCCTAGTTTGATTTAGGGCATATTTAGTTAACTCTAGTTAGAGATTGTTTGGTTATAGCTGATAGGCTTAATTAGGGTAAAAGATGTTGAGGTATAGTTTGGTATTAGGTTAGTAATTTCAAAACAAATTCAGAGGTAACCTAGGTACTTAAAATTGGTTAGAATGTTGTAGATTAAACTAGAACACCCTAGAATCTTCTAAAATAGGGCCTCAATTGTAATTTCAAGAACTTAGGGCAGTAACTTGAGAAGCAAGTCAAAAAATGAAAGTTTAACTATTAAAATCTGAAATAAAAAGGGGAAAATAAGTGAATGAATTCTAGAAGCTTCCTCCCCTTTCCTGCCTATAAAAGGCCGTCCTCATGCCTTCTTTCACAAGTTTTACAGACCTGAAAAAATTCCCAACAAGTTTTGAATCCCTAAAAAATTCCCCAAAAATTTCCAGCTTCTAAGTTTCCCCCCAAAAACAATTTCTGCAAATCTGAGCCTCCAAATTTGAATTCCAAATCCAAAGAAGTTCAAAAAATCTGAACTCCTATGGTTTAAAATTTCTCTCAGCTCTTAATTCCTTCAAAAAACCAAAAACAAAAGGAAAATCCAGCAAAAAACTCAAAAAAAAATATTGTTCTATTGAGATTTTTGGATTTAATTTCAAGTTACCTGGAAGTTTCCTTATTCTAGCTCATCTAAGATCCAAAATAGCTTAAATTTTCCTGGTGTTGTTCAGTAACTGAAGCTTTTAAGTTCTGGAGTCTTTTTCAAATCGAATCTGGTTTGTTCGAGTGGTTTGATTGGTTATTTGCTGGGTTTATTAGTTGCTGGGTCGATTTTCAGATTTTGTGGTGTCATTTTGGTGCTGAAAATTCTCCTATTGTCATTGTTGAACCCTGCTATTGGTCATCTGCTGCTGCTGATCTCTTTTTCTTCCTATTGCACTCTGATTTCTAGGTATATGCTAGAATCCACTTTGATGTAACTCCAAGTTGGAAATGGAATAAAACTGCCCGCCTATTTGCTCTTGAATTATGCCTACTTGGACTGTTATGTATTAGTAGCTGCATAGATATTAGATGTAATTATTTAATATAGTTTAATGTTGATTTGTATGTACATAAATACTGGACTGTATAATTTGGACTGAACTGGACTGTTTTCGAGATTGTTTAGATATTTGGAATTAGTTGTAGTCCATTGTCATAATACCTAAATGCTGCATGTGGAGGTTAGATTTAGACTGCTGTAATAGGATCATGAGTAGCTCATTTCCAGGTCTTCGATGGTGTATACAAAATATGAGCCCCTTTTTTTAAGAGTTACGATCCAAATCATGAATTCATAGTTCATTATAACTCTTGTTACGGATTTTAACCTTACCATCAGCTCTTATATTAGAATATTAGTAAAATCAATGTCATTGTAGTTTTAATAATCAATAGAGGGCCCAGAAGTTCCATGTGTTAATTTGAATAGGCATGTTGATCCTAAATCAGGAAATTTGCACTTATTCATATTGAGTTTGCACGAATTTAACAGCCTATTATTATTGATGACTACTCTAGTTTAATCGTGGCTCCTTATCATTGTTCATATCAGTTCTTAGTTGAATAGTCCCACGAAAACAAGGTTAGTGCTTACAGTTAATACATAAAATGATGCCTTCCTTCAGTTTTCTAGTTTCATGCTTCATGTATGCCATTACCAAACCCATATCCTAGCTCCTTCCCGAATTGGATCAAAGTTTTAGATTAGAGTCAAGTATTAGACCAAGTGGCAGGCCCAATGGTGCGGTTTCCTGAAGCTCTGTTTACTACTTTTTATAGTGGGTTCGTGAAGGCCCAAAATCCTGAACGTTGGTATGAATCTGACGTTAATAAAATAAAATTGCACTACGAATTCGGGTTTTCGAGTTAGGTAGCGGGTTCAAATTAAGAGGGTTTTTCCTTTTGTTTGAATCCGAACTTGAATTTGAAGCCCGAATTTCATAATGCCAATTAATTAAGGTACTTTTAGAGACAACACATGGTAGAAAACCGTAGTTTGCTTTAGGTTGGCCTTTAAATAATAAAACAAGGTGAGCCCCGCAAACAAAAATACATAAATTGCGGGGCCCTCTTTAAATGATCCTATTAAAATACTTAGCATTCGGGACGTGCCGTCTAGCGAATTTCACGGCCTCCCGCAAAGATAATAACACGTTAGTTGCTTTAGGCACGCTTTTTAATAATTTTACCTTTCTAAATACGGGTGTGCATTTCATGCAATCCAAATCCAAATCCCAAAACGTTGAATAAGAATGTGTCGAGGATCCGGGTGCATTTCATGTGACGTGATCCAAAAACACATTTTTAAACGACGTTCATTTTCTTAAATTTTTTTAGCTAAAAGTGGTAAATAATTATAAAATTGCACTATAGGTTGGAGCATGTAAAAATTAGATTTTTAGCCATTTATAATAATTTAAGCGACCGTGCTAGAACCACGGGATCCGGGGGTTCCTAGCACCTTCCCTCGGGTCAACAGAATTCCTTACACAGAATTTCTGGTTCGCAGACTCCAATTGGGAAGTCGAAATTTTCCTCGATTTGGGATTTAAAATCAAATCGGTGACTTGGGACACCAAAAGCCAATCATTTTCCAAGTGACGACTCTAAAAAAAAAAGTAATCCCAAATCGAATAATGTCCCATTTAAATGGAAAAAATCTCTTATACATTTATACTTCGGGGTAGGTGTAGTAAAAAAGGAGGTGTGACAGCTCTGGCGACTCTACTGGGGACTGAACCCAGAATTCCGGTTCAGGGTTCAAAGAATTCGAGCTTAGTACAATTATTATATTTGGGTTTATCTGATTTTTCTACATGCTTTCATGCTATATGTGCTAAATGTTTACTGCTTTGATATTTGTTGAAATTGTTAGTCACTTAGCGAATTTTATGGCCATCCCCAAAGATAATAATGCGTTAGTCACTTTAGGCGCGTTTTTAATAATTCACTTTCCTAAACTCGGGCGTGCATTTCATGTGACCCAAATCAAATCCCAAAACATTGAATAAAATGTGTTCAGGATTGCGGGTGCATTTCATGTGACGCGATCCAAAGACACGTTTTAAACGACGTTCAACTTTCTTTAAAAATATTAAATAAAAGCGGTTTAAAAGTTGAAATTGGCACATAGGTTCATCATGTAATAAAATCAGATAAATAAGCTAAGCATGGCAGTTAAGCGACCGTGCTAGAACCACGGAACTCGAGAATGCCTAATACCTTCTCCCGGGATAACAAAATTCCTTACTCGAATTTCTGGTTCGCGGACTGTTAATAGAGTCATATTTTTCCTCGGTTCGGGATTCAACCGGTGACTTGGGACACCATTAATCTCCCAAGTGGAGACTCTGAATCTCAATAATAAATCTTGTTCCGGTTGTCCTTTAATCTAAAAAACTCCTTTATACCCCTTCACGGGGTGTAATAGCGAAAAAGGAGGTGTGACAGCTCTGGCGACTCTTCTGGGGACAAGAACCCATAATTTCGGTAAATTCGAGCTCAGTTAAATTGTTATATTTGGCTTTATCTGATTTTTCTACATGTTCCATGCTATATGTGCTAAATGTTTTACCGCTTGATATTTGTCGAATTTTATATAGACTGTCGCGAATCCCTTCCTCTCTCTGAGTCTTCTACATCATGGAGAAGGGTGCACTTCGTGTAGCTTCTCTTCTGTTTAGAGTCTTTCCCAATTTAGAACAAGGTTTGGATAAGTTGCTAAGCCGGCGGAGCTTCTGTATCCTCGGTACATTTCCTCCCCCTCGGCCTGCGTTGTCCACTCGGGTAAGCCAAGTCTAGACCAATAAACCTAGGGTTTAAACCTAGAAGAACAATAAACTAATGCCGGACCCCTAGTAGGACGCTTGTTTGCATCATGTGCATTTGACTTAGGGGACTCAACACAGGGGTTGGGTTCGTCTAGGACAGGTGACCTGAATTGAAATGACCATCCTGATGCATCTTACGTGCTACTTGCGCATTTATTTGCTTGGCTTTGCATGTTGACCGGCTTGTATACAATGAGTGAAAAATTGTTAAAAGTAGCGGTGTTAGGACTAAGTGAGGGTAACCATTTGTTTGAAAAAAAACCAATACTCAAATAGTACCGAAATGCTGCCGGATTTTTGAAAAATGAAAAAAAAATTGAAAAAGAAATTGTTGTCCAAAATAGCTTTGATTTTGGAAATTCTGCCCGAACTACGCTGGTATGATTCTCACCGGATGTGAGATACGTAGGCAACCCTCATCGGGTCCAACCACCCCTTTTGCAAATAGCCAAAAATAACAATATTTTAATTTTTATCCAATAAGTCGGGTGACGCCATTCTTGTTGAAAAATAAGCCGAATGTCCCCAAAAAGGGCGTCGGAAGGCTGTTTTTACAAGAACAACCACCCTGAGTCATTTTAAAACGGTTGCGGGCACAACCTTAACATCTCCCTTTTGGGAGTGTTGAAAGGCCGTATTTGCAAAACTGAGTCTTTGTTTTCTTAAAATAAATATTTTGAAGGATAGCCACTTTTCATTTTTTTAAGTCAAAATAAGTCATTACATGGCCAGTTTTCTTTAAGTAGTCACAGTTGACATTGGAGCCCTCTCAGTCTTGCGTAGGCCTACGGCGATGCTGAGTGATGCCCCGCGGGCCCCAGGATGTGAAGCTTTGATGTACTCTTGATCTAGTTTTTAATCATCGAGTTTGTAGTTTGTTATTTTGAGTCTGCTTTTGTAGTTTCCCTTCAAGAAAAACAAATAGTCTAGTATTTCTTATTAATATAATATGAAAATCCCAAAAATTATCCCTTTATTTTTGCATTCAATTTGCAAGAACTATGCTTGGTCTGATTCATGCGGGGTCATGGTACATAGGCAATTCACGTGGGATTCGACCTTAACCAAAAGAAAAGGAAGAAAAAGGGAAAGAAAAGAGAGGGAAAACAATGAAAAGGCAAAAAGAAAAGAAAAGAACGGAAAAACAAGAAAGGGAGAGAATAGGAACAAGAGAAGACAAAGGCAAGAGTGAAAAGAAGAAAAAAAAAGAAAAAGAGGGAAAAAGAATAAAAACAGAGGAAGAGAAAGTTTGCAATTGGAAATAAGGAAAAGGCCGGGATGACGCGTGCGACCGATCAAAAGCTGTTACCAATATGTTAAATTGCCCTAACGCTAACATGATGGTTTCATTTTGTCATGTCATTCCAGAAAGGTGGTTGGTTTGTGGTTTTAAAGTGGCAACTCTTCTTTACAACACAAGGAAAAAAGGCAATGGCAAACAACAATAGATCTGAGTTGGTTAATACCCGTTCCCCACAGCAGTTGGACGAATGGGATGATGGGTTGGTTGAAGAGGTGCGGATGTTAAGATAACACATGGCAGACATGTATCAAGCCTGGATGACTGGGAAGGCACCACCCCTGCCACCACCAATTTTTACGAATGCTGTCCTTAGCCAAGCTCCCAACACAATGCCGGATGATCCTCCATATTCCCCAGATACACCCGCTTATCACAATTTTCCCAACTACCCTAATAACTCCATCACTCATCCTCCAGTTACATCTCCCCGAAATTACTCTCATGTCATATCCACTACCCCAAATAGTGAATACCCACTCAAAGCTCACAATACCCAATATCACCCCTCAGATGTTGCCCGTAAGGTCCTTGATTCATACAAGAAGAACTCTCAGGATGAGCAGCTTCATGCTAGAAATGAAAGGGTTATGGGAAGAAAAAGGCGAGATGGGATACCCAGGAAGTTGAAAATCATAGAATAGTCCTTCAGGGACAAGCGAGGAGTGGACGGCAAGGGCAGCATGCCCGCAGGGTTCAAAGTACCAAAATTTAACTTGTACGATGGGCGTGGAGATTCGGTGGCCCACCTGAGGGCCTATTGCAACAAAATGAGGATTGTCGGCGAGAAAGATGACGTGGTGATGGCATATTTCAGTGAAAGCCTAACTGGGGCAGCCTTGGACTGGCATACCCGTCAAGATGTTGATAGGTGGCTTACATTGGGTGATATGGCTCAAGATTTTGTCCGATACTTTCAATGCAAATCGAGTGTTACCTTAGACTGCTCCTCGCTATCTAAGATGGAAAAGAGGCCAGAGGAAAGCTTTAATGAGTTTAGGCTCAGATGGAGGGAGCAAGCTGCTCGAGTCAGTCCCCCGATCAGCAAAGAAGAAATAGTTAAGCTTTTTCTACAGGCCCATGGACCCACCTACTACAGTCATTTGATCCCAGCCCTGGGAAAGCCTTTCAATGATGTGTTAGGGAGCTAGTAGAAGAAGGAATCAAGTCAGGCAAAATCATGAGTTGTTCGGAAGCCATTCAGAACATACCGGTAAGCTTGATTGGAAGAAAGAGGAACAGAAAAGACGATCCGATAGGTTTTCCTGATCAATACTTCCAGCCTCGACATCGTCCCCGTGGTTATCCTTGTGCATTAGATGACCCTCCCCGATGCTACTTCTCTCCAAAGAACTCCCAAAGTCGCCCAGCATATTCTCAGTACCCAGCTCCTCGAAATGCCCATTTACCCCCGCGAGCTTACAAAAAGCACCCCGGATCAGGTTTTCGGCCCAATCCAACATTTAAGAATGAGAGGTTACGGAAGAAGAAAACCTTTACTCCATTGGGAGAATCATACGCCAGTCTGTTCCAGCGGTTAAGGACACTGGACATGTTGAAGACGATTTAGATAAAAGCGTCGAACCCTCCTCCAAAGAAGTTCGATCCTTCTCAAAAGTGCGCATACTGCTCAGGTGCCCTGGGGCACGACATAGAGAAATGTTGGAATCTGAATAATGCAATTTAGAAGCTTATTAATGCAGGCGACATCGTCGTGCAAAATCCATATGCAGCAAACACTGGCCAAAATCCATCTCCTGTGCATAATGAGACGCATATGGTGGGTATGATTGATCATGAGAATGAGCCAGCAAAAGCAACCCAAAAGCAGTTTGCTTAGAACAACATGATGAAGACTAGTAAAAATTCCAGCAATCTTGGTGTGAAATTCAGTGGCTAAGATGTCGTGCTTGGTAATTGGGAAGACGCTCCATCTCTTGGAGTTTAGGTGGTTTATTTTGTTGTCATTTTTGTTGTCCGGGTTATTTTCAGGGTGATAATCCGGATATTGTCTTGTGATCCAAACCCCTCTATCTTTGCACTTTGCCTTGTTTAGTCGTAATAGTTCGTTTAGTGCTATCTAGGTTTGTTCAAGGGTTGTACCCTAGTTCATGTTGTTTGTTTTGTTGTTTAAACCCTTTCACCTTCAGTCTAATGCAATTCTCTGTTTCCCGCCATTTTAGTCATTTGTTTAGTTTTCCTCTCTTGTTACGATTCTTTCATGCTGGTTCTAGTGACATGACATGCACGTATAATTCTCAGCCTGATTTTAAAAGTCAATTTAGTAATGAAGCAATGAAACAATGTTGAAGATGTAAGGACATGCGAGGGAGATAAGTAATGGCATTTTGAGATCACTTCGAGCCCAAATTGTGTGAAACTGGAGGCAGATGGAACATAAAGAAATACTGTTAAAATGCAGCATGCTGCATCAGTTTGAAGCCAAAGGCAAGTTGGCACCAAGTTTACAGGGGCCGTTCGTGGTATTGCGATTGTTGTCCGATGGTGCTAGGTAATCAAAAAATACAGAAGGCAAATATGTAAATCAATCAAAGGTGTTACGTGTGTTTTCCTCAGCTTGTTTAACTACGTAGTTTATACTTGGCATATTTTGGAGATTGGAATGACGAAGGCATTTTATTCTGCTATCCAAACACTTTATCCGTTGCTACCCCTTTTGAGCCTCATTTATTTTCTTTCGTACCCTTTTTTCGGAATCAATAACAAAACTCGAAAGTTCGAGCGGGGAAAATCAGTGGAGAAACAAGAGAAAAACAGTCCAAAAGTAAAGAAGAAGGAAAAGAAAAAGAGAAGATAAGAGAAAAGAAAAGAAAGGAAAAGAGAAAAGAAAAAAAATAGAAGAAAAAGAGAAAAAGAAAAAGAAAAAGAGAAGAAAGAGAAAAGAAAAGAAATGAAATAAAAGTGGAAGAAAAGGAAGATCGCAACAACGAAGTAATTTTATGGCCTGAAATACGTTTGACTTGATCCCAAAAGGGTATGTAGGTAGCCTCTCTGTGAGGTTCAGTCACACCAAAATAAAAATCCAAAAGTCTCCAAGAAAGAAGTTGGGGCAGAAGTTGTGGTTGTTGTGAGAAATATGATTCCGAAAGTTGTAATTTTGAACCCATGTTGAGTTGTTTCGAGCCTTGATACCCTTCTTTCTAACCCCATCCAAAAGCCTACATTACGGTCCAAAGAAAGACCTTCCGATCAGTCTTCAAGAAATGCCGATTCAAGCGAGTAGAGGTGAATCATGTCAGGGGCCACACTCCGGTACAAGAAGCAAACACTCCGGTACAAGAAGGAAAATGATGAAAATGAGAGTCTTGTTGATGAAATCCTTCACGGATACCCCAAGGCAATGAAAGATGAGGGAAATCAAAATGAGAGAGTCTTATTAGTGAAAACCTTCACGGGCACCATAAGGTGAAGGTGAGACGAGAGAAAACCAAAATGAGAGAGGCTTGATGGTGAAAACCCTTCGGGCACTACAAGTCGATTAAGGATTGTGAATCAGATCGGATAAGTGGAGCATTGAAGCCCAGTTTCACGGCAGAAAGGTACAACAAAGACCGAACATCAGATTTGCTAAAACAGAGTAGGTTGCGGGTGCATGTCAAGGTCATTAGAGTCGGTATCCACATCCGATAGGTTTCTACTTTGTAGTTTTTTTGTTAGGAATCATCTCTTTCATTGTCCTCTTACTATATTCCTTTTGTCCTGTTTACTTCCTCTTCCTGAGTCTGTTTGGTCATAACAAGTGGTAAATGACTTCAAAATCTGCCACCAAGCTTTCCAATTGAACAAAACGGGATCTTGCCAGCATATCAAATTGTCATAAGTCAGGAAAGAACAACAGGCATACTGAGTTGGCAACAATCTACACGGTTTGGGATCCTTGTGAAATTCAAGGGCTTGGTATATGTCAATGCATGAACAACGCAACAAATGAAGGGTTTGGGTTGAATGGATCAAAGGTATTTTCGGTGAAATACAAGGGTTTGGTACGTATCAATTTGTGAACAATGCAACAAATGGAGGATATCGGGCCGCCCTCAAAATTCAAGGCCACAAACCAACCACCACATTTTAAACTCATAAGTTTTCTTTGTTTGAAACATGGACAAAGCAGCGCAAGAAAGTTGGTTCAGCAATAGGAAGGAAATGAAAGGAAGAAAAGGAGGAAGAGGAAAGACTACAAAAGGGAAGTTTCTCAAATCTTTGCCCTTGCCTATCTTACTCGTGTGCATAAAATTCTGCCATTGCTTTTCACATTTTTCCTCCTAGGATAAAAGTCTTAGTCTGATGGATCTTCTCTATTTAGAGAATCTTAGTCTGATGAATTTTTCTCCTAAGATAAAAACCTAGTCTGATGAACCTTCTCCTAGGTTCAAAATCTTAGTCTGACGAATCTCTCTCCTAAGATAACAAAATGGACCTAGTTTGATGAATCTTCTCCTAGAGTCAAAATCTTAGTCTGATGAATCTTCCTCCTAAGATAGAAAACCTAGTCTGATGAACCTTCTCCTAGGATCTAAATCTTAGCCTGATGAATCTTTCTCCTAAGATAACGAGATCAAAATCTTAGTCTGACGAATTTTTGTCCTAAGATAACAAAATGGACCTAGTCTGATGAATCTTCTCCTAGAGTCAAAATCTTAGTCTGATGAATTTTTCTCCTAAGATAGAAACCCTAGTCTGATGAAGTTTCTCCTAGGATCAAAATCTTAGTCTGATGAAACTTTCTCCTAAGATAACAAGATAAAAAAAAACCTAGTCCGATGAATTTTTTTCCTAGGGTCTGCATCTTAGTCTGATGAATCTTTCTCCTAAGATAGAGAACCTAGTCTGATGAATTTTCGCCTAGGATAAAAATTTTAGTCAAATAGTTTTACTCACAGGAGATGTACATGCTAATCAAGTCTTTAGTTTCGCTCTCACCATCGTATCAATAACTTAGGTAACAACTCACAAGTCTGCCCAGCCACCAAACTGGGGCAGAAAAATTTTCTTTGTTTGTTTATTTTGTTGTAGTCAGGAGCCCACCTGGAGAACAAGGGAATACTTTTCAAGCTTAAGCAATCAGGCGCCCACCATGAGAACAAGGGAAGTACAATTCAAATTTTAGCTTTCAATTTTTAATATTTGATAATATGTTGTGCCCAGCCACCAAACTGGGACAGAAAATTTTCTTTGTTTGTTTATTTTGTTTTAGTCAGGAGCCCACCTGGAGAACAAGGGAATACTTTTCAAGCGTTGCAGTCAGGAGCCCTCCTGGAGAACAAGGGAATACTTTTCAAAGTTCAGCAGTCAGGAGCCCACCTGGAGAACAAGGAAATACTTTTCACGCGTTGCAGTCAGGAGCCCACCTAGAGAACAAGGGAATACTTTTCAAAGTTCAGCAATCAGGCGCCCACCTGGAGAACAAGAGAAGTACAATTCAAATTTTAGCTTTTAACTTTTAATATTTGATAACATGCTGTACCCAGCCACCCAAACTAGGGCAGAAAATTTTCTTTGTTTGTTTATTTTGTTGCAGTCAGGAGCCCACCTAGAGAACAAGGGAATACTTTTCAAGCTTCAGCAATCAGGCGCCCACCAGGAGAATAAGGGAAGTACAATTCAAATTTTAGCTTTCAATTTTTAATATTTGATAACATGCTGTACCCAGCCACCAAACTGGGACAGAAAATTTTCTTTCTTTATTTATTTTATTTCAGTCAGGAGCCCACCTGGAGAACAAGGGAATACTTTTCAAGCGTTGCAGTCAGGAGCCCTCCTGGAGAACAAGGGAATACTTTTCAAAGTTCAGCAGTCAGGAGCCCACCTGGAGAACAAGGAAATACTTTTCACACGTTGCAGTCAAGCGCCCACCTGGAGAAAAAGGGAAGTACAATTCAAATTTTTGCTTTTAACTTTTAATATTTGATAACATGCTGTACCCAGCCACCAAATTGGGATAGAAAATTTTCTTTGTTTGTTTATTTTGTTGCAGTCAAGAGCCCACCTGGAGAACAAGGGAATACTTTTCAAGTTCAGCAATCAGGAGCCCACCTGGAGAACAAGGGAATACTTTTTAAGCTTCAGCAGTCAGGCGCCCGTCTGGAGAACAAGGGAAGTACAATTCAAATTTTAGCTTTTAATTTTTAAGTATTTGATAACATGTTGTACCCTGTTACCAAACTGGAGTAGAAAATTTTCTTTGTTTTTTTATTTTATTGCAGTCATGAGCCCACCTGAAGAACAGGGGAATACATTTCAAGTTCAGCAATCAGGCGCCCACCTGGAGAACAAGGGAAGTACAATTCAAATTTTAGCTTTTAATTTTAATATTTGATAACATGATGTGCCCAGTCACCAAACTGGGGCAAAATTTTTTTTTTGTTTGTCTATTTTGTTGCAGTCAGGAGCCCACCTGAAGAACAAAGGAATACTTTCCAAGCGTTGCATTCAGGAGCCCACCTGGAGAACAAGGAAATACTTTTCAAGTGTCAGCAATCAGGAGCCCGCCTTGAGAACAGAGGCACATATTTCAAATTTCAGCAGTCAAGCATCATTCGGAGGAATGACAAAACATCTCCAATCACAATTCAAGGCAACAACGCAAGAATTCCATCGGAAGAGTACAAGACCAGAACTACAAGAGAAAGTTTGAAGACATAGATATGATTTTTGTAATTCATAGATCATATCTTAGTCTAGCTTCTTTTTCTTTTGATACGGTGTAATAAGGGGGTTCAGTAAGCAGTAGCAGCAGCAACAACACCAGTGAAGCCACAACTCCATGGTAGTCCCAGCTACAGACCTTCCCGAACTACACTGACCTAATTCCTTTTTAGCCAAGGATATGTAGGCAACCTTTGAAGCAGGGTTTGGTCAGACAGTTCTCAAAAATGCTTCACGCGGAGTATTCGAACAGGCAAAAATCACTCGTATCCGCTCACTTATCTTTGCCCGAGAACTCTTCGTGTTTCCGAGTAAAGAGGGGCATCTGTGAGCATGTGATTTTTGCCCTATATGAATTATTCCTAAAATTCAAACAAAATGATTTTTCTTATTATTTTGTTATTTTCTGTTAATTGTTTGCATTTTATTCGTGCATTTTTATTCATATAAAAAATATTAAAAATACATTTGACATTTGCATTTAGGGTTTAATTTTACATTTTAGGATTAATTAGTAGTTAAATTGCATTTAAAAAAGTATAAAGAAAATAACAAAAATAGTCCATTTTTGCATTTTAATTGTTAATTGGTGAATTTGTCATGAGTTTACTTTCATATAGGACTTAATCAATTTTAGAAATTAATGAGTTTAATTTTTGAAATAAATTGGGGCTTTATTTTAATAAAATCAGAAAAATGTAAAATACAAAATGAAAAAAGAAGAAGATAAAACAATGAAAAGAGGGTTTGTTTAATTAAATTTGGAATTGGGACATTTCTAAATTCATTAGCCCCAGCCCAAATGAATCCATCCAAGCCCGTTTGAATCAGCCCAACCCAATCCCTGATCCGGTCCAGAGACGCCCAAAACGACGTCATTTTGGCGTCAATCGATCCTGTCCGTCCATTCCTCATGATCAAACGACCCAAATTTGTTCACAATAATAAATAAAAGTGTCTAAACATAAACATAAACCCTAATACATAACCCATCTTCCTCGTACCCTCCCCCATTTCCAGTAGCCACCACCGCTTTCGCCGCCCTCCGCCTTAATGCCGTCGGCGGCGGCGAAGCCCCAAACTCCCCCAAAATTCACCACAAGCTCCCCTTCCCCTCCTCTTTCCAACCCCCAAAACCATCTCCCTCGAATCATAACCCAGCCTCTCGAATATCAGATCGAAAAAACTCCGGCCAAGATGCAAACTCGTCCAAATCCGACCAAATTTACACCACTGAATCTCCTCAACTCCCTCAACCCAAATCCACAACCATTTCCCTCAAATATCAGTTAGATGTTTCGAATTTCAAATCGAAAATTCCGGCCGAAACCTAATTTCTCCAAACTTCACCAAATCAACACCATATGGCTTCCTCATTCCCCTCATGGAGAATTCACTGTCATTAATGTCCAAGTCACGCCCAAGACCGTCAAATTTTGAATCAAAGAATTCGAGTCAAGCCGTGAGTCCTCATTTTTCATCTTTCTATGTCCCCTGCTTCTTCTTCTATTTAAGACAACAAATAACTCTCTTAATTTTCTGATTAGTTTTGCTTTGGTTTAATTTCAGTGCTGTTTTGATTTTCTTTTTCTTTAGTTTAGTTTAAATTTTGGCTTAATTGGTGTTTTGCTTTGATAGTTTGAACGTTATCTTAATTAATTCAGGCACTTTATTGTTAGTTTAGTCGAATTATGGTTAGTTTCTGTTGTGTTTAATTTTTTTTAATAATCATAATTTGTTCGTTTGTCAGTCTAGATGATTATAATTGCTTTCATGATTTTCTGATTTCTTTAGTATAATTGAGATTGATTTAGTAGTTGTTTCCTTTAGCTTAATTTTGACTCTGTTCTATCCTTTTATTCTGTGTTTAGTAGGTTTTATTTTAGTTTGATTTCGATTGATTTTAGGTGTTTGGTTATGGCTGAAGTGTTTTGTTAATCAACCTTTTGTAATTTGTAGTTGGGTAAGGAGTTAGTAAACTCAGGGGGTATTTTGGAGCACCTAAATAAGTAGTTTGGTATAGGTAGTAATTTCAGAATAGGAAAGGGTAGTATAGGTATTCTTCAAATAGATAACAACAACAGAGTTCACTAGAATCTTCTAGAATGAAGCTCAAGTGTAGGTTTTCAGTAATTGTAAGGTACTAACTTGTGACACAAGTCAGAAAACAAAGGACTAACTGAATAAATAAAAGAAAGACTGATTTGTAAAGTCCAAAATCTGATAGAGCCTCATCTTTGCCTATAAAAGGGCATACTCTTTGCTACATTCACAAGCTTTTAAGCTCGCAAATTCCCCCCAAAAATCAATCTTCAGATTTCCATAAGCTGAAGTTTGAATTTCAAATTCAATTCTAGATCTAGTTCTTAAAAAAACAAAAAACAAATTTTCCAAAAGGGTCAAAAACACTTTTCCATTGGATTTGGTAGTCCAATTTCGAGTGTAGTTGCTGGTTTACTTCTCCTAATTTAGTACTTGGTAACTGAAACTCTGAAACATGTTCTGATTTGGGTTCTTCGAGTCAAATTGAGGTTTAGTCAAGTGTGATTGTTTGTTTCTGATTGTTGAGGGTTATTTGGTGTACTTGGATTCAATCCTTAGCTCATTTGAGCCTATTTGAGTCGTTTGTGGTTGAATTTTGCTTCTGTTTGATTTCGGACTTCACTGGAGTTGTTGAATTCATTTCTGGCTGTGATTCAACTTCTGCTTGTCATTGCTACTGATTTTGAGTGCTGCTTATTGCTTCACTGCTGCTGATCTCCTTCTCTTTTGCTTGTAATCGAAATTCAGGTACACTTTGAGACTGATTTGATGTAGCATCTCTTGTTGAAAACATGAAATGAAGTTGAAGCCAAAATTCTAATATTGCTCTGTTATTTTAATGATTCTGTATGTTTTAGATAATTTTTGTGACTTGATTAGTAGTCTATTGTTATTCATGTATGCATAGCTAAACTGAAAGCTGGACTGTATGATTTGGATTGTCCCAGACTATCAAATTTGTAATTATCCAGTTCTAGTCTCAGTATAGTTTAGGTCTGGTTTCATTTTAGCATTGTGTTTAAAAATAGATAATCAGCATAATATAGTTTCATTTCAGTGACTAGTTTAATTTTTAAGGTTAGTAAGTAGTTTGAATTTGGGAAACTGATTAATAGATCCTTCTTTGTGGTTAACACTTGTGCACTCGAATTGTTGTAGGTGATTAGCACAGGTCAGTTATATTAAACACGATCTTCACTTGTATTAATAATTGGTAGTGTAATCCTGAAGTTATAATATCTGTGGTTAGTAATAATAAATGTGAGTTCATAGGAATCAAAAGCGATTAAGGTAGAGCTACTTCGAAACGCTTCAGTCATCTCGAAACTAATTCGTAAGCCTTGTCAATTGACAATTGTTTAAGCTGTTTTGGATAAATTCCAAATCCAAGGTGTAGTTAGTTATGTTGAATTACTTGTTTTAGAATTAATTAATGTATCAATGATAAGCACTGCGTGTGGGTTCGATATTGGCTTGGGGCGTCACAGCTACCTGGGCCTCTCTTTTGTTTGCACCGGACGGACTCGATATGGGTTTAAAGCACCACAACCGCTTGGGCCTATCTTCTGCTTGCTCCTGGCCCAGATAACCCCCTTTAAAGGGCTGGCATCGAGGCCTGTCAGCTGCAATTGTTCAATGGCAAACTCGCTTAGTCCATTAATTTGGACTTGGCTTGACGGTCTCAATTCATAGTTTAGTATAGCATAAGTATGGGCTTTCAAGTTAGGTAGCGGGTTTGAAGTAAGAGGTTGTCCCTTTTGTTTGAATCCGGACTTGAACTCGAGGCCCGAAAATTTATAATATCAATTGTCTAGGACTCTTTCTTTATTTTTAGAGACAAAAGTATAGAAAATTATAGATTACTTTAGGATTGACCTTTAAATAATAAAATGAGACGAGCCTCGCTAAATAAAATGCATAAATTGTGGTGCCCTCATGAAATGTATATATTAAAATACTTAGATTTCGGGACGGGCCATTTAGCGAATTTCATGGCCATCCCCAAAGATAATAACGCGTTAGTCACTTTAGGCGCATTTTTAATAATTCACTTTCCTAAACTCGGGCGTACATTTCATGTGACCCAAATCAAATCCCAAAACGTTGAATAAAATGTGTTCAGGATTGCGGGTGCATTTCATATGATGCGATCTAAAGACACGTTTTAAACGACGTTCAACTTTCTTTAAAAATATTAAATAAAAGCGGTTTAAAAGTTGAAATCGGCACATAGGTTCATTATGTAATAAAATCAGATAAATAAGCTAAGCATGGCAGTTAAGCGACCGTGCTAGAACCACGGAACCCGGGAATGCCTAACACCTTCTCTCGGGTTAACAGAATTCCTTACTCGGATTTCTGGTTAGCGGACTGTTAACAGAGTCATATTTTTCCTTGGTTCGGGATTCAACTGGTGACTTGGGACACCATTAATCTCCCAAGTGGCGACTCTGAATCTCAATAATAAATCCCGTTCCGATTGTCCTTTAATTGAAAAAACTCCTTTGTACCCCTTCACGGGGTGTAATAGCGAAAAAGGAGGTGTGACATAGGTAATTACATGAACAACATCACTCCCGGAGTATAGACGAGAGTCATAACTGAGGGTTTAGAGGTTGGATTAGAAATAACGATACCTCGGGTGCAATCTAAGTGAACCGTATTGTGAATCTAGCTAGCGTAGCTTGAGAAAGTGCGTCTAGTAAATTATCATAATTGCTTGAGAAAGATTTATGATAGCTGGAGTGTTCATGATTGATAGAGACAACTAATTCATAGTTATAAGACATATACAACCAAGGAAATCAACAACGGGGGAAACCATTACCTTAGACCTTATTCCAACTGTTTACACATCAAACATAGTTAATTTTTAGCTGTTAATTACTTTCAGTCTTTAGTTGTTAGAAATATCATCAATTGTGAATCACAAAGTTTGGGGAAATTGATTGTGTGAATTTAGTAAATCCGACAAGAGTAATTGATAGGTTAATTCTCTCTGGTTCGACTCTGGGCAGAATTACTCAAACTATATTTGCAACGCCTGTGTAGTCTTTTGCGAGACTCAGTTGAGCATGATAAAATTTTGGCGCCATTGTCGGGGAGTTAACGGTGTTATCAATCATAATTGAAAGAAGTACAAAAATTCTAAGTGTACTCAGTTTTCTCTATACCCAATCTTTTCATTGAAATTCTAACGTTTGAACTCTTGCGGAAAGCAGGTGTGTGCCTAGAAGTTCTTCGAGGACTGGAGAACTACTAGAAGCACTCTCAGACCCCAAGAAAACATTTAGGGCATTGAACCATGCCGAAAAAAGACTTCAACAATCTCAAAAATCACACCAACTCGAATTTGACATGGGTGACGTAGATAACGTCAACGGAAAGGTCAGGAATGAGCCAGCTGACTTAAATGTCAGAGGGGTGGCACCTCTTGTGCTCGAAGCTGCACTTTATGACTGGGCGTAGCCCACAGCTGATAATCTGGCCACTGCCATAGCTGTGCCCGCAATTCAAGCGGAGACATTCTAGATCACCAACAACATGCTGCATTTGCTGCAGAATAAGGGACTGTTCTCCGGGTCACACATTGAAGCCCCGCAACAACACTTGAAAAATTTTCTGTCAATTTGTATGACCCAAAGGCAGCCAAATGCGACTCCGGAAGCTAACAAACTGCTACTGCAGACTTGGCTAAATTCGCTCCCTATCAATTATATTACCACCTGGGAGGAATTAGTCAAGCAGTTCCTGAACAAGTTCTATCCGCTAACAAGACAGCAAAATAGATTGATGACGTATTACAGTATAGGCAGCAGCCCACTGAGTCCTTGCAAGAAACTTGGGAAAGATTTAAAGGGATTCTAGTGAAGTGTCCTCATCATGGCATTCCAGAACAAATGCTCGGCCAGAGATTCTACATGGGTCTGGTTGACAACTTGAAAGCGAATGTGGATGCTTCAGCTAGAGGTGCTTTCTTAAGCAAAACATTCACCAAGTGCAAAATCCTTCTCGATAATCTATCACAAAATTCTGGGTGGATGACTAGAGTTACAACACCGGCACCCATAGTGCATTCAGTCCCGCTTGATCCCAATAATTCGCATGCAGAGAACATGGCCACACTTATGACCCAGATGAGCATACTGACAAAGAAGATTGATGAGATGGGTACAAAACAGGTGTACATTGTTGATACAACGAATGGAGGACTATGTACACCTTGTATTAATCAGTCATATGTGTGTTCATGGAGCGGAGAAGGTGATAATCAAGAGGCACGAGAGGATATGAATTATGTCAACAACTATGGGGGTCAGAGACAAGGAGCACAGCAGTGGAGACCACAGCAAAATCAGCAGTACAGGACTAATATGCAGCAGCCTGGGGGTATGCACCCTCAAAACCAATTAGTGCCAGTACCATATCAGAAACCACATGGCTATCCACAGCAAAATCAGCAACAATTGACATACCAACCACCCCCTCAGTAGCAAGATAACAATATGGTAGAAATCAGGGGTATGCTTCAGCAACTCATTGGGACAAATAATAAAGTGCAGGAAAAATTGGCAGTGCATAATTCAGCCATAAAGAATATTGAAACGTAGCTGGATCAGCTGTCTATGGCTTTGAACAACCGTCCTTAGGAAACTTTGCCTATAGACACAAACATAAACCCCAAGGAGCAAAACCCGAATCAGCTTATGGTAGTAAGTCTCCGAAATGGGAGAGATTTAGACAGAGAGTAGCAAATTGCACAAGCCAGCAAGGATACTACACCAGCCACTCCAGTTCAATTAGAGGTAGAGGAACCAACAAAACTTACTGAAGTGGTGGTTAAGCAGAGTCAGGAGGATAAAAGCAAAGAAAAGATGAATGAGCAATTTGCAGAACAGGTGGCACCTCTTGTGCTAGAAAATTCTAACAGAGAAAAGCCAGCAAGCAATGCACAAAGGGTGATACCTACCCCATTCCCTCAGAGACTGGTCAAACAAAAGAAGGCAGATCAATACAAGAAGTTCATGGAAATACTGCGTCAAATTCAGTTGAATATTCCTTTGATGGATGCCTTGAGGGAGATGCCCGGTTATGCCAAAATGATAAAAGATCTAATGTCATGGAAGTTTGATTTTCAGGATCTATCCACTGTAACTCTGACACAGACCTGCAGTGCAATGGTGGCAAAACTGATGACTCAAAAGATGTCTGATCCAGGTAGCTTCACTATTCCATGCACAATTGGAAGTTATGCCTTTGCAAAGGCGTTGTATGATTTGGGAGCCAGGATAAATCTGATATCACTGGCTGTGCACACTAAATTGGGCATCGACAGAGCTAGACCAACTTCTATGCTGCTATAGCTGGCTGATCGCATGGTGAAAAGACCAAATGGTATTCTTGATAATGTGTTAGTGCAAGTGGGGAAGTTCGTGTTCCCAACAGACTTTGTTATCCTGGACTGCCAGGTAGATGAGGAGATACCTCTCATTCTGGGTAGACCATTTTTGGTGACTGCCAGAGCACTGATCGATTGTGAGATTGGGGAACTAAAAATGAGACTGAATAATGAAGAATTCATATTCAATGTTCAACAATCTATGAGAAGACCCAGCGAATATGCTAATTGCTCTTTAGTGGATGCAGTAGATGTGATTCTGTAAGAGGACGACGTGACCCTGACTATGAATGACCCATTAGATGCTTGTCTGAAAAATCTAGAAGAGATGGATGGTGAAGGGATTGCTGAATGGGTCATGGCACTTGAAGGCCGAGGATTCTGGATAAGGGAACTTCAATTTGAGTCCCTTGAACTAGAAAAAATGGCTACACCTCTAGCAAAGCCATCAATAGAAGAACCACCCAAACTGGAGCTAAAGTCACTCCCAAATCACCTCAGTTATGTGTTCTTGGGCCCTGATTCGACCTTGCCTGTTATTATATCATCCGGTTTGCTAGATGTGCAGGTAGACCGACTCTTATAGGTATTGCAAGAAAACAAGACTGCCATTGGCTGGACCATGGCAGACATAAAGGGTATCAACCCAGCCTTCTGTATGCATAATATTCTCCTGGAAGAGGGGCACAAACCTTCCAAGGAACATCAACGAAGGCCGAACCCAAACATGAAAGAGGTTGTAAAGAAGGAAGTGATAAAATGGCTAGATGCGGGAATCATCCTCCCCATCTCTGATAGTAATTGGGTCAGCCCTGTCCAATGTGTGCCGAAAAATGGGGGAATGAATGTTGTGAAAAATGACAACAATGAGTTTATCTTAACTCGTACACAGAGAATCTTCATGGATTACCGAAAATTGAATACAACAACCCGAAAGGACCACTTTCCCTTACCTTTCATTGACCAAATATTGGACAGGCTGGCCGGAAGATCGCACTTTTGTTTCTTGGATGGATATTCAGGGTACAATCAGATATCAATGGCCCCCAAATATAGAGAGAAAACATCTTTCACCTGTCTGTATGGCATCTTTTCCTTTTGGAGAATGCCCTTTGGGCTTTACAATGCACCAGCGACTTTTCAACGGTACATGAGCCATCTTCACAGATATGGTGGAGGATATTATGGAAGTCTTTATGGATGATTTCTCTGTGGTGGGATATTCATTCGAAGACTATCTTCACAACTTAAGCAGAGTGCTCAAAAGTTGTGTGGAGACAAACTTAGTGCTAAACTTGGAGAAGTGCTATTTTATGGTACAAGAAGGGATAGTCCTGGGACATCGAGTGTCCAGAAAAGGAATTGAGGTCGACCATGCTAAGGTTGACGTGACTGAAAAAATATTTTATAAAACACCACTGCCCACTTCCGTCAAGGCGGTGAGAAGTTTTCTTGGGCACGCCGGGTTCTACCGGCATTTTATAAAAGATTTTTCCAAAATTGCTAACCCATTACGTAAACTCCTTGAAAAGTATTAGCACTTTGTGTTTTCTAATGATTGCAGGTTGGCATTTGAGGAACTGAAGAAGAGGTTGGTAACTGCACCCATCATTGTTGCACCCCACTGGGAGCAACCATTTAAGCTCATGTGTGACGCAAACGATTATGCTATAGGAGCAGTCTTGGGGCAACAAAAAGATAAGCTGATGCATCCAATTTATTATGCAAGCAGAACACTAAGTGGTGCACAACTCAACTACACTGTGACGGAGAAGGAGATGATAGCGGTGGTGTTTGCTTTTGATAAGTTCCGATCATATCTAATTGGTTCCAAGGTAATTGTATACACTGACCATGCAACTCTTAGGTAGCTAATTAAAAAGAAGGAGTCCAAGCCCTGCCTGATGCGTTGGGTGCTGCTATTGCAAGAATTTGACCTCGAATTCGTGACCGTAAGGGCACAGAAAATCAAGTCGCTGATCATCTATCGCGACTTGAAGGAGCTGAAAAATCAGTCGAGGTTGAAGAGATCCTGGAAACCTTTCCAGACGAGCAGTTGCTCGCAGCCAGTCTTGAGGATGCGCCATAGTATGCAGATTTTGCAAATTACATGTCCTTCTGTAGTATTCCCTATGACCTTTCATCTATCCAAAAGAAAATGTTTTATCGTGATTGCCGCATGTATTATTTGGATGAGCCTTATTTTATTAGAATTTGTGTTGATAATATGATCCGAAGGTGTGTCCCGGAGATAGAACAATCTTCTGTTTTGCAGGCTTGTCACGCATTATCATATGGAGCACATTTTGGAGGAGTCCGGACAGCTGCGAAAGTGCAAGATGCCGGGTTCTTTTGGACAACAATGTTTAGAGATGCACACCGATGGGTGAAGGGATACGATGAATGTAAGTGAGCCGGGAACATTTCCCGTCGCCATGAGATGCTCATAAACCTGATTCAAGAGGTAGAGGTGTTTGATGTTTGGCGGATTGACTTCATGGGTCCCTTCGTCAGCTCATTTGGCAATAAGTACATACTTGTTGCTGTGGATTACGTGTCTAAATGGGCGGAAGCTGCAGCGTTGCCCACTAATGATGCAAGAGTGGTGATAGGTTTTGTGAAAAAGAAAATATTCATCCGATTTGGGATACCAAGAGCGATCATTAGTGATGGAGGCACTCACTTCTATAACAAAGCCTTCGTGAAATTGCTTGCAAAGTATGGTGTACGCCACAAGGTGGCTACCCCTTACTATCCACAAACCAGTGGGTAGGTTGAAGTGTCTAACAGGGAGATAAAAAGTGTACTAACTAAGACGGTGAATGCCACACGAACTGATTGGGCAAAGAAGCTTGATGATGCACTCTAGGCCTATAGAACTACGTTCAAAACACCAATATGTATGTTACCATACAAGTTGGTATTTGGGAAGGCCTGTCACCTGCCTGTGGAGCTAGAACATCGAGCTGGTGGGCACTGAAGCAATTGAACATGGATCCCGAAGCAGTTGGACAAAATCGACTGACAAAGTTGCATGAGCTGGAAGAATTTAGATATTAAGCCTTTGAAAGCACGAGGCTCTACAAGGAAAGAATGAAGAAGATGCATGACAAGCACATTGTGGATAGAGATTTCAAACCCGGTGACAAGGTTTTACTGTATAATTCAAGGCTGAGGTTGTTTCTAGGTAAACTAAAGTCCCGATGGTCAGGGCCATTTAGAGTGGTGCTAATGTTTGCAAGTGGAGCTGTTGAGATCGAATCAGAAGATAGGATAAACAAGTTCTCAATAAATGGGCAAAGGTTGAAACATTACCTTGGAATAGCTGAAGAAAAAGGGGATACAGTGGCGATCAATTTGAAAGAACCCCAGTACATGAATGAGGAGTGATGGCTCAACTACTTGCGTCGTGCCGTGACGTTAAATCAGGCGTTGCGTGGGAGGCAACCCACGAATGTATTGTAAGTATAGTGTGTAACTTCATAAAAAAATATTATATATATGCAGGATAGTGCGTAGTACTTTGCATCACGAGCCTGGGCATAAAATGGGTAAGGTAGGCATTAAAAGAGGTAAAAATAGTGCATAAGGGGCAAAACAATGGAAAAAACCCCGAAATTGGCATCTAGGAACATGCCCAGACCGCGGTCACGGCGTAACCGCAGTAGGACCACGGTCAGAGATCCCCTCTGATAAAGTCTCACTGCGGTCACGGCGTAACCGAGGTAGGACCGCCATCAGAGATCCTCTCTGATGAAGGTTCACCGTAGTCACGGCATAATCGCAGTAGGTCAGAGCGGGCCAAGGTACATCTGCAGAATTTTTTTTTAAATTTTTTTTATTTTTTCCTCTCTTTTACTCCTTTAATTAACCTAACCTAACCCCACCCTCCCCATAACACCCGCCTATTCTCTTCTCTTCTCTCCACTTCTCTCATCTTCTCGCATCTTTCTTCTTTCTTCTTCTTCCCAAAACCCAAAACCCCCCATTTTTATTCCTTCTTTTTCTTCCTTTCCTCCAACCAAACCCACTACCCCACTGACCCATACACAACTTTCTCTTCTCCCATACACAACCCTCTCTCCAAAAACCCCCCAAATCTATTTTTTTTCCAAGACTCCACTGTAATTTTCAAGTAAGTTGTTCTACTTTTTCTTTTATTTTGTGTACTTTGCATTATGTCGTAGTTACTGTGTAGAATTCTTGATTTTGTTTGCAGTGGGGTCTTAGACTCCAAGTTTGGTATTGTAAATGGTGTTTGGGGTTGATTTGTGTAGAAATGGGGGTGTGTTCTTTGTTGACAATTTTTTTGTGGGGTGAGGTGCAGCATGTGGCTTAAGAGTTGTCTCTTTTGTCAAATTACTCGACTATGGAAGGACATGTGGGTGGGTGGTGGTAGCACTTAACAATTATTAATTTGTGGAAGCTTGTGTGGGGTCTTATAAGGCGGAATTGTAGCATTGATAGTGATGTTGTCAACTTTGGCACCTTACTAGATGGTTATACTGGCCATGTTTGACAAAAGGGAACTGTTTGGTGCCAGCGGGTGGCGAAGTCTGAGTACCCATCCGACTGGCACATGTTAGGCTGCACCTGATCGTTATACTGAATTGATTGTAGGTACTATGGCCCGAAAGAAGCGTAGGAACACGGAAAGCATTTCCAAATTGTCGATGTATGATGCCACCCGGTTTGAGTCACAGGAGGCAGAGGACAGGTTTCATGCTAAAGCCACAAAAGCTTTGTCCCTGAGATTGCTATTGACAGGGCTGCCCTCCGAGTAGAAAAACCGGACATGTACGAGGAAATCAGACGGAAGGGGATGGAGTTCTTGTTCGAGGAACCTGAAACGGCCAACCTAATGATGGTCTAGGAGTTCTATGCGAACTGCCCGGAACATATGTGCAGTTCTGTGATTGTGTGGGGCAAAGTGGTAGATGCCTCATTACTGAAGATTCGCCAGGTTTTGCAGTTGCCTCCGTTCACTGGTGAAACTGATTATTACCACAACTCCCCAAGGGTCGATTGGGACACTTTGATTGAGACAATATTCTTAGGGGGACGACCAATCTGGATACAAGAGTACATGACCTTTCATTCTAGGTCGTTCACACATGAGGCTAAGTGCTGGTTCACCATTATGTGCAGCAGGTTATTGCCCACGGGCAACACGTCAGATGTGAACAGCTTACGGGCTCTATTAGTTTGGTGCTTCGTAACCAAGAAGGACTTTGATGTAGCGAAACTCATTGGAGATGAAATGTTCCTCCGGTCACCTCTGATGTCTAAGGAGTTTTACTTCCCCTCACTTGTGACGAGGTTATGCCTGCTGGATGATGTCCCCGCCAGTCCTACGGATGGAACTTTGGCCACAAGAGCAGCATTCAGAGCTGCGAATATCACAGTGGGCAGAGATGCACCACACCCATTGAGCTTGATAACGAGGATAACGCCCCAGCATCCATGGCACCACCCAGGAGATCTTATGATGTAGCCGGATCCTCTCGGCGACCCCAGACTGGGGAGGGTTTCTCTAGATCACACTCTGCCTTCTTTGGAGGAAGAGGTGGCAAAACTTTGCATCTTGGTAGATGGCCTGTATGTACGTTTGGATGCCATGTCTAGACGGCAGGCCATGTCTAAGAGCCGGAAGATGGCTTGGTTCCGCGCTATAGGGAGGGCTTGTAAAATGGACCTCAACACCATCTCCGAATCCGAGTGATGACCATAGAAGTTTTCTTACCCTTCTGCACTGTATTTGTTTTATGATATAGGGACATGCCATATTCTTTTTGTGTAGGGTGAGAGACTTGATTTAGTGTTGTGTATTGTTAGTGTATATATGCATTAAGTATGTTGTAGTCCTGTGCCTCTATTTTTGTGCATAATTGTTTGTACTTATCTTAGACGTCACCGACTTGGCCTAACGACGGACACTTGTCGACGGGTTTTTTGTGGGCTAAGGCCGGATAAAACAAAATCTAGAAAATGTAGGAGACTCTTCCTGATGACGGACCACTTAGAAAGTATTCTTGAGGGAAGTAGTCTAATATAAAAAATAAAAAATAAAAAGCCAAAAAGATTTATTTATTTATTTTATTTTCTTTTTAGGTAGTATAGTAATTTCTCCTTGATTTTTCTTTTGACCATGGGCTTTTCTTGAACCGGGTTAGGTAGATTTTCTTTAATATTTTTTAGGGCCCTTAGGACTCTCTTGGTCTAAGATGGGTGAGGGCAAGAATGCATCCCATAGTGTACATACCTGTAAATAACTAAAACGAACTTGAGGGTGTGACGTCTAGGCTCACTTGTAGACTCTTAATCTTATGCCTTAATTTTGCACACCTTGTCTTACTTGAACGCTCACGTGAGTGTGTTGACAAAATAATTCGGAATGAGTTACATGCCAAGTATGTGTGAGGTAATACATATATTCTGTTCTTGCATGCGATACTTAGAACTTGCCATGTGTGTGTGCAAAGTGAAATAGAAGTTGTTTGGTCTTAGAGATGATTTAGGCATTTCTTTGTGTAGCCTATATAATTATGAATCCACCTGTAATTACCATAACCCTTTCGAGCTTGAAGCAAGTTTCTTTGATAACCTTACAATAACCTACATCCCTGTGTTTGAATAGCTTGATTTTTTTGAACCTTTACCTCTTAGAAGACTTGAATCGTTGAAGATCATATAAAAGTCAAAGTGTGGGGTGATAATGGAGTGGAAAAAGAAAAATCAGGAAAATAGTTGAATGGTGCAATGGTTCTTAAAAAAATTGAATAATAGAAGAAGGAACTTGTAATTAGGTGGTCCTAAAATATTGAATGGCAAGAAAAAGTCAGTTGCACCTAGGAAAAGTGGGGGGTAGCTTATGAAATAAGTATGGAAGAATGACTGGGCTGAACATGGAAATTGGAATAAGGGGAACTATTGTATTAAAAGTGCTTAGGGAGGTTAGTCACTATACCCAAATATATCCTACCCGTCCCTTAGCCTACATTATAACCAAATAAAGACCTATTGATCTTAGACTGAACAACTCGATTAGTAGAGTATTACACTAAGGGCAAGCTTATGGTGTATCTGTGTGGAATGTGAATGTTCTTTGCTGAGAGTGAGTAAATTCGTTCTGTCTATAGTTCTTTGTTGTTTGATTTTATGTGTGTGGAACTTCTCTTAAAAATGTTATGTGAGGGCATTTAACTCAGAAAGAAAAAAACAAGTCTTCACCTCTGTTTAGAGTACATAGAGTAAGCACGAGTGTGGCATGGCATTAGAGTCTTCACCTGAGGTGTGGCTGTTGCACTGCTTAGGTTGTTCTTTCATAATGGCGGGTGTGCATAAATAGGGTAATGCATCAAGCGATTAGTCCTAGAAGTGTAGTTCAACTTGCTCGAGGACGAGCAAAGATTTAAGTGTGGGGTGTTGATAATCGGTAAATTAGACTATATTTAGGCCCTAAAGAACCACATTTTTGTATAGCTTTTACGGTAAAAAGTGATAACAAAATGCTCTGATTAGTGCTTTTCATGTTTTGCAGGCTATATCCAATAAAAGAAATCTGTAGAGTACTTATGGGATCAATTACGGAGAAAAAGAGGCCAATCATACAATATCCACAAAGTGCACCAAGCGAAGAGACAAAACCAGAACTGAAGCTGGTCTGCCGTTGTCCGGGCGTAACCGCGGTAGGACCGCGGCAAAACACTGCTGCAGATTCTGAAGGCCACTCTGACCACGGTCCTGGCGTAACCGCGATAGGACCGCGGCAAGACGCGTAAACTTCTGGGACCAAAGTGCAAAACACGGAAGGAATTTTAAGCCCTAAACCCTATATTAAACGAAGGAAGCCGGCCAAGAGAAGGAAAGGATTTTTTGGGAAGTGAAAAAACATAAGCAAGAGAGGCAAGGAGGCAACTTGGAAAATCAATTTTATCTCTCTACTTGTTCTTCTGACTATCAATTCTTTTGTTGTTTTCGTTATTGTTATGAGTAGCTAAATACTTTAATCTAAGGTTTTGGTGGAACCCGTTGGGGATGACTTGGTTGTTATATTAATATAGTTGGAATGGGTTGTTAATCTCTTTTTGTTCATCTATGTTTTGATTGTGGTTAGTTGAAAGAGCCCTCAATTATTCGTTCCTGTTTAGTATGTATCTGCTTGAGAAAGAGTGCATATTTAGGTAATTGCATGAACAACATCACTCCCGGAGTATAGACGAGAGTCATAATCGAGGGTTTAGTGGTTGAATTAGAAATAACGATACCTCGGGTGCAATCTAAGTGAACCGTATTGTTTATCTAGCTAGCGTAGCTTGAGAAAGTGCGTCTAGTAAATTATCATAATTGCTTGAGAAAGATTTATGATAGCTAGAGCGTTCATGATTGATAGAGACAACTAAATCATAGTTATAAGACATATACAACCAAGGAAATCAACAACGAGAGAAACCATTACCTTAGACCTTATTCCAACTGTTTACACATCAAGCATAGTTAATTTTCAGCTGTTAATTACTTTCAGTCTTTAGTTGTTAGAAATATCATCAATTGTGAATCACAAAGTTTGGGGAAATTGATTGTGTGAATTTAGTAAATCCGACAAGAGTAATTAATAGGTTAATTCTCTGTGGTTCGACTCTGGGCGGAATTACTCAGACTATATTTGCAACGCCCGCGTAATCTTTTGCGAGACTCAGTTGAGCATGATCATATGCAGAAATTGCTTATCACATTTGGATAGAGAGAAGCAGACGTATTTTTGAACAGAAAGCGGGATATGGGAGCAGATTCCAAAAGAAATAGCTTATATTGTTAGTGTTAGAGTTACTCCTAGAAACAAATATTTTGTGTATAGCTTATGTTTCTAGGTAGTAGAGTATGAAGAGTATAGGGAAGGATAGTGTGACGACCCAAAGGGTCATCACCTATTTTCCTCATCTGTTCCGTGCTTCCGAGGCCTTAAAAACCTCATTTTATATTGCCTCGATTTGCGTGCATAGTCCGGGCGCGTAGCCGGAAAATTTTTATGTTGAACTATGTGAATTCTGTGAAATATTTGAAGAATTTTGACATTAATATTGATATAGTTGACTTTGGTCAACATTTTTGTTAAACGGACTCGGACCCGAGTTTGGACGGTCCCGGAAGGTCCGTAGAAAAATATGGGACTCAGGCATGTACCCGGAGTCGAATTCCGAGGCTTAGAGCCCGAGATATGAATTTTTCTGTTAAATTGTTTTCTGAAATTATTAAGGAAAAATGAATATGAAAATGAGTTAGAAAATATAGGTATCGGGCTCGTATTTTGGTTTCGATGCCCGGTACAGGTCTTAAATATGCGTTAAGTGCTATCTATAAAGTTTGGTCGAAATGGGACGTCGTTTGACGTGTTTCAGACCTAAATATCAAATATTAGAGGTTGATGAACTTTGAAATGAAAAGTGATGATCTTGGGGTTTAATTCGTTGATTTTGATGTTATTTTAGCGATTTGATCGCTCGAGCAAGTTCGTAGGATGATATTGAGTGAGCGTGTGTGTTTGGTTGGGAACCCCGAGGGCTCGGGAGTGTTTTCGGAGGTGTTACGGGGTGAGTTTCCCTTAAAAATATTGCAGAAAACCTGCAACAGGTGCCCAGGCCTTTTCTTCATCGCGAACGCACTCCATCCCCCGCGTTCGCGAAGCACCAGAATTCCCTTTATCGCGTTCGCATACGACATCTCGCGTTCGCGTAAGCCAAAGTTGGGACCCCTGTACTTTCCTCTTCGCGTTCGCATCTACACCATCGCGAACGCATAGCCCTGCAGCCTTCCTCATTGCGTTCGCGTGGGCCTTCACGCGTTCGCATAGAACAACCCAGGACCTCCCCTGCCTTCCTTCTTCGCGTTCACGTAAGGCTTATCGCGAAGCGATGCTTCCCAGCACTTCCTCATCGTGAATGCGACACCACTGTCGCGAACGCGTAGTGTATTTTTGCTCAGTGAAAATTTTAAAAATGGGACAGAACCAGTGTATTCGGATTTCTCACTCTTTTATCACGAATCCTCTCCTCTCCCAAGCCCTAGGAAGCCATTAACGCCCCCAAGCTTCAAGA
>MU776128.1:0-20537 GCA_026770625.1 Nicotiana glauca | reverse complement strand
TCTCATTGTTTCGAGACAGACGGTTGTTATATTTCTTTCAGACCATTATGTGTAGTTATTCTTAGTAGTTCGTGAGTTTATGACTCCACATCTTGGGTAGAGGATTATTTTGAGTATTTCACATTTATATTCAAATTTATGAAAGTAGACTCCCGCAGTTTATGTTATTATTGTTATCCTTATTAATAAATTGGCAACAGGATGGTTTTTATTAATGGAAAGATGGTGAGTAAGTTGGCTTGCCTAGCTACCACGAGTAGGCGCCGTTACGATCCCGATGGTGGGGAATCCGGGTCGTGACAAGTTGGTCATCCGGATCGTGACAGATAGCAAGTTGTGTTAGCTGTGCTATAGTTGTGTAATTGCTACTTGGTGATTAATAAAATAATTTAGTTACAAAAAAAGAGATTTATTGAATGCGTTTAAAATGGTTCATACAAACTGAAACTAAGTTGGTGCGATAGTTCCTAATGAATCTACTTGAATTCTAAAGAAACAATGAATCGTATAGAAACGTACCTGGAGTCATTAATTGCTCTTGCAATTGCATCTTCTTAAAAACAACTTGAAAAAAAAGGATGCAAACAATTACTCCCTTCGATCCTTATGTGGCACGATTCAAAGTACGAGGATTAGTGTGCTTAATTTTGACAGTGAAAGTAATATACTTTAAGTTTTTTAAAAATTAAATTTACATATTTAAAAACTACGTAAAAAGTAGACGTATCAAACCATTCTCACTACGTATCACAGCACAATTGAGCCACGTGTCGTCAGTGGCGGATCTATATGGTCTCCTGTGGGTGCTCAAGCACCCATTGTCTTTGACTATATTTAGTAAATTTACACAGATAATTAAAAAATATTTAGATAAATATTGAGTGAGCATCCAGACTAAATTTTTTTTTTTTCATTTCTTTCAAAATTTTTATCATCGAACACCCATAATTTTAAAATTCTAGATTCGTATGCCATCACTGAATTTTACCAACACAAATTAAATGCACCATTGCCAACCGACAATTTAGTAATTATTTTAATTTTGAGGTTACAACATCATGCTAAAGCTACTAAAATAAAATTCGAAATGTTCTTTCTTTCTTCTATGAAGAAATTAAAATATATGTCCTTAATTTCTTTTCTCATCTTTCTTCGGTGATAAATCATTTCAGTAAGACCTTTTCGTAAATTAAGCAGTTCATACCATGCACCGGCTTAATTAAAGAGGTAGTGAACTTCTTGAATACTCCAACTTGAACTATTTAGTCTCTCTTTTTATTTTATTAATGTAGAATAATTAATATGTACGTTAAATTTTCTTTTTTCGAGGAACAAAAGATCAATCAACATACTATGGACTATTTCTTTTCGAAAAAATTCCCTTTTCATGGAAATTCGGATTTTGGTTTTGTATTTGATGAAGTATTTCTATAACATAAAATCTGTTATGCACATACAGAACTTCAATTCAGATGTACATAGGCACTTTTCTTTGATCAGATGTTCCTGTTTAAAAATGAAAGAATGACAAGAAAATACACATGACTTTACAGCATAACAAAAAATGGCCCATGTTATCCGACCTAGTCCATATTGTACATAATTTGAAAGAAACTTTTCAGCCTTTAGCCCATTATTAAAGACACACATCTAGGATTTATATTATTTTCTTCTTTCTTCATTTGCACCACACTAAATTCTCCCCAACGCCTCTCTCTTCTTTCTGGCTAACCCACACAGATCCCCTCATCCTCTCTTAACCTAGCCCATGCTATTCTCCCTCCCCCTACGCAGTTCTGCCATCAATGGCTCGAAGAAGGCTCAGGCCCCTCCTTCGTCGTCCAAGCCCGTCAAGTCTGATGGTGGCAAGCGGAAGAAAATTGAAGATTTTGAAAGAAAAATAAAAATACACACAGATCTGAAAATAAATAGCTCTTAAACTTGATTTGCACCAAAAAATAATCACTAATTTTGGAAGATTTTGAAGTTTGAAATTCAGATCATTATTGTTATGACTTTAAAGTCTCATATCTGAAACTGGGTGTATCTTGTGTGGCTGTTGAATTCGGAATCGTTGGCGCAAAGTTGTTAACATATTCACAAGTTGAATCATCCAATGCCTTCTGCTATAACTCGAAGTTTGGATAATTTTTTTTGCTATGTAGCAGTTTGTATCAACACTGTATAATAGTGTATAATTGTGTATATGGATGTACAAACACTTTTTATACACTATTATACATGTTTATACAAGTTGATACATTATTTACAGTAAGTGTAGTGGACATAATGAGTTTTCTAGTGGAAATATTGTATAAGTGGTATTTATATCCACTTATACAGTATTGTATAATGTGTATAATTATGTATAAATGTGTTTATTTGTGTATAATATTGTATAATTATATATATTTTTCAGTTTATAAGGATGTATATATATTGTCACTATATAAAAGGCCACTATGAAAGTTTGACACTTTCTTCTCTTCTTATTTTTTGTGTATGTGCTGTATGAAAAAGATCGTGTACGCGTTGGAGGGATTTTACACTTCATTTACCAAGTTTTAATTTTTTTGAAATATATAAAGAGGGAAGTAAAAGAAAATAAATAAGAAATAAAAAGGAGAAAAGGAAAATATTAAAATGTGGAATTTGATTTAGGTGTGAAACGAATGGTAAAAGGAAAAAGGAATCATAATGAGTTAACGGTGGGCAGAGTTTGACTTGTTTTCAGAAAGGTTTGTGGGCTATCGGATGAAAACTGTATTCCTGGGTTAGGCGGGTGAAAAGTGCTTCCTCTAACTGTATTTTTGTGTAAATTTTCCTTTAAAAACCATGAAGTCTTGAGCCAAGCATAAGCCACATCAGCATTAATTATATATCTAGCTTAATTTGACATGTCAGCAGCTGAAGTTAGTCGGTTAGTTAAAGTTTTGACAATTCATCAAATTGAATCAGCTTAGTTAGTTAATTAGAATTTATGGTGGCAGTTTTTTGTTAGTTAGACTTTCTGGCGGTTAACAGTGGCCACTTGATACGTAGTTGACTGGAAGTTACTGCAACTTATACCGCGCAATTATATTTCTCTCCATTGAAAAGAGACCAAATTAACTCCTAAAAATAGCTTATGAGGGGAGAACTAATTAAAGATCATATAAAAAGACCCTGGACCTCGCGCATAAAGGAAGTTTAGTGCCCAGGACTGCAAAATAAAAAAAAAATAAAAAGACCATAATCTATTTTCTCAACCAATGTGGCACAGTATGACTTAAAAGTTCCAAATGATTAATGTGTCTCTATGAATAAGAAGTTATGGTTATAGAGCATCAAGAATATTTAGAGAAAAGATTTTCAAATTTATAATTTTCTAATTTATTTTTTTTTACTTTTATTTTCTCACACTCAGTGTTCGGTATCTATTTTACGTCATAATTAATTTGGATTCGCGCTGAGAAGCTTCAATTTGGATGGTAAAATACTTTCTGTCAAAAGCGACTTCATATTTAAATCTCGAACCCGAAACTTCTGATTAAGAGATAATATACTCTTCTAATAATTTCACTACATAGCCATTTTCACATTTCAGCATAGTTCTTACGTCTGAGTCGATCTGAAAAGTGGCATACCTAAGGAATAGGAAGGCTTCATTAAACTGATACAAGAACAAATGTGCTATAACTATCCCTAAGATACCTCTTTAAGTAAAAGAAAAATTGGATGAACAAACTATGCAGTGGGTACTAGAGATTTATTGATACTTACTAATGAAAAAAATAGCCTACACGGAAATTTATAATTTTACTGTATTTAAAAAGGTAGGTCCTTTTACTAGAAAATGCATGAATTAAATAGCCCATGCCTTTTCTTTTAAATTAGACAAATTTCTACAATTTCATATTTTTAGATATTCCGGTAGTTGTCACTTCATTGCAGAATTAAGAACACAATGCAGTGTGAAAATGCCAGCCCTCAGATGTCCAAGTTCAGAGGAAACGCAAGGTCCTAAAGCAAGGCTCATAAGAGAGGGGCATAACTTAAAAGTCTAAGAATAACTGTAAGTGCACAGGGGGAAGGGAATCAGGGAGACATGGAAGGCTGGTGGTCATGCCTAGCAATTGTAATACTGGCACACCCCTGACCAGCCTGTTAGCCAAACTTTGAGAGTTAGGATCCATTGTGGATCAGGTTATGACCTGGACAGTAATTAAGATACTTCCAATCCAAGACCTCAACTCAAGCACATAGAAGGGAATAGGGATAGGGATTCATAACAGAAACAGAAGCAAGGGAGGAAAATAATTAGCACAAATCACTGAACATGTATAGTAAAATAAACAAAAGGGCTGAAACTGTAAAGTAAACACATAGGGGTGAAGCAGAAAATTTAAATAAAAGACATACCCATTTCAAAGGAAAACAAGTGAGAAAACAGTAGCCTTGAGAGAGCCAAGTTGCAAACAAAGCAGTTCCAAAAGATCTCAAGCAAAGCAGAGTGTTGAATTCAGAAAAGTATTGCAAGAAAGTATGTAATTAGAAGTGTTTTTGTTCGTATGAATTTCAGTGTTTGTAAAGAGGGAAGACATGTCTTTATATAGTTTTGAAAACAAGCAGTACATAGGCAAAGAGTGCACAAATATGGAAATAGCAATCAATTAGTGTCAATTAAGACAACTGGACTCCTTTAATTAAGGAGTCTAGTTCAAACGGCTAGTCAAGACAATAAGGGAAATAAATCAGTTCAATAAGGCTGATTAGGGCAAGGAAAATCCTATAGTGCGTAAACAAGGCCAAATACATAGTGGGTAATTAAGAAAAGTTGAAATAACAGTGTTTATAAAGTAAAATAGGGCATCAGTTCGAAAATCAATCGAGAGGATCCCGGATCCTATTGTAATCACATGAAATTAAAGTAATAAAGGAAAGAATCACATAAGTATAGAAACAATTCAAAAATTGGTACAGAATTACAGAAGAACATGTATTTAAGGAAAATATCACAAGCATGAGATTTTTACACAAAAAGACCAAGTGAACAGTCGGTAGGGTAAATGAGGTTCAATCGAAAGAAATCAGTGACAAATCACTAGCCTTATTAAAGGGATTTCAGAATCAATCACTTAGTTGGTGAAAACCTTTTGAAAGAGGAGTTTTCTCATATATAAAGCATACAGCTCAAACAAAAGAGAGATTCTAACATTGAAAATTTCAGAGTCACAAGCAAATAGGATTTCGAGTTCAATTACAGGCTCTCAATGAGTCTGAAAGACTAGGGTCCCAAAGTAGAACCCTAGTGCCACTCATCAAAGAAAATCCCCAAATCTTAGGGCTACAAATAGAATCAGAGGTGAGAAAACAAGGTCATTGAGAGAAGCTCAGAAGCCTCTTTCAAGGCTTGTGAGAGGCAAACATATACAAACAAGTTCAGAAGAAAGAGAGAATATGAGTTTTAAATAAAGTAGGTAAAAACATGCTTAGCAGGAACATAAACAGAACTCAGTAAGGTGAAACAAAATCAAAGAGCTAAAACTTAAACACATATAGCAAAGAATGAGGAAAAACAACACAAATTAATGTGTGAGCATGAGAGTGATAGAAAAGTCTTGCATAATCAGAAAAGAAACAAGAGAGAAAACTTGAGCATGGTAAAAAAAAACATAAGAGCATAAAACACACATAAAGAAGGAACAGGAAGAATCAAAATGTTTGAAGAAAACCTTTTTTTTCAGAAACCCTAAAATTAAAATTGGACGATTTTGAAAAGGAAATTTGGAAAAAAACTTTAAAACGTCAAGTAACGCTCAAGCATGTCATGGATCTGAAAGAAATAAGCAAGTATAGAACCTTAGACGGCTTAAAAAACCGTAGAGAAGACCCTAGAATGAGAAGGTCTTGAGGAAAGTTGGATCTTGAGTCGAAGAGACTTATATTGCTCGAACACGCCGGAGAATTGCTGAAGAGGCCATAGATCTACAGATCTGAGACAGATCTAAAGAGAGACTTTGAAGTCGGGCCTCCAAACTTCGAGTGGCTTGGGTTTAATAATGAGAGAGAGTGAGCACAGGCCATCCATGGCCAGGAATGCCATGGATTCCGGTGGAAACATGACAGAAGTAGGTGGGAATCGATTAGGGTTTCGGGGAGGGCTAGAGAGAGTTTGGGAGATGAAGAGTGTTTCAAGGAAGCGTCTCTGATAGAATGAACTAGTGTAAGGGGGTATGGGAGTTAAAAAGGCAAGAAGGAATCACGGTCGATGATCAAAATGATCAACAACCAGGATTAAAGGGGAAGCCAGACGGGTTTAAAAATTGGGTCAAGGGATCGGGTTAAAATTGATATTGGTTCATTTTAATTTGGGTGGAATTGGTGTTAAATTGAGGTTAAAATTGAAATAGAAATGGCTATGTGTTAAATAGCCAATTTTTCCCTTTTTATTTTATAAAAATAATTAAAATAATTTTAAGAACAAATTAAAGCACTGAACTAATTAATAATATGTAAATATTAGTTTAAAAATACTGTAAATAATTTTATAATTGTAAAATGTTGTTAATCGTAAAATAGGCTATAATTGCAATTATATGCAATTTAGTTTTAAAAATACTAAATAAATTTATAAAAATATATAAAAAAAAACACCTTAATTATATTTTGATATAAATATAAAAATGGAAATAAATTATTCACCAAAGTGATAATTTTGAAAATAATTATTGGATTTTGCACTGCTAAAATAGGCAATAAATTGATTTTAGATATCCTTGAAAATTAGGGAAAAATACCAAAACTCTTGGGCATGCTTATATATGCATACACATGCTATTTTAAAAGTATTTTGAGTATAAAATACATAGAGAAAATTAGATATCAACACCCGCCTCAACGGGGGTGAAATGGGTCAACGTTCAATTTGTGTGTAGCGATTTCCTTCGGGATGCCTGGCATATCTACATGTATAAAAGCAAACAAGTCTGCGTTAGTAGTTAAAAATTGACGGAATTTACCTGGTTCTTGAAGCTAGCAACCGATGTAAGCTTTCTTGTTGTGGTCACTGCCATCTAGTTGAATGGGGTCGAGGTCTTCTATGGTCGATTCCGCAGCTTCTACCGTATCAGGGTCTCTGATGACATCTTCTCCCTCATCACAGATCGACCTTGACCCTATTAATTTGTTGAGTGACCGTGCAATCAAGGGCGATGCGGTAGCATTCCCGAGATGTGTGTTGTTCTCCTTGTATGCTGAATATTTCCCAAGGATTTGGAAATTTAATGACTTGGTACAAGATGGAAGGGATGGTTCTCATAACATGTATCTATGGCCGCCCTATTATGGCTTTGTATGTTTTGTCCTGGTCCATGATATGGAATGTGGTTTCTAGAGTGACGCCACTGGCCAGGACAGAGAGTGTGATTCCCCAGATGTTCGTTCAACTGCATTGTTAAAACCTATTAGTGTAATGCAATGAGGCATTATCTTCTCCTCGAGTTTCATTTGTGTAAGTACCCGAGGGTGGATAATGCACGCGTCGGTCCCATCGTCTACCATAATGCGTCTCACATGTGACGACCCGGCCAGTCGTCTCATAAGTTACCGCCCTGTTTCCCCCATTTCTGCTTCTTTATGCTTCATTATCCAGGTTTTATGTGATCGGGTTTATTAGTTTGAGTTCGGAGAGGATTTGGTAAGAAATGAGACACTTAGTCTCTTTTAAGAAGGTTTATGTTGGAAAAGTCAATCGGATGTTGACTTATGTGTTAGAGGGATCGGATGTGAGCTCCGATGATTTGGTTAGCTTCGGGAGGGTATTTATGACTTAGGAGTGTGATTGGAATGGGTATTGGAGGTGTAGAGAAGATTTAGGCTTGAATTATCGAAGTTGTTATTTTGGCAATTTTCGGTTGATAGGCGAGATTTTGATATAGGGGTCGAAATGGAATTTCGAGAGTTGCAGTAGCTTCGTCATGTCATTTGGGATGTGCGTGTAAAATTTCAAGTCATTCGGACGCGGTTTGGTTAGGTTTTTGATCAAACGCGTATTTCGGAAGATTTTAGAAACTTAGGCTTGAATCCGATGTGTTTTTGGTGATTTGATGTTGTTTGAGATGTTTTGATAATTGGAACAAGTTTGAATAAGGTTTTAGGATGTGTTGGTTCTTTTGGTTGAGGTCCCGGGGGCCTCGGGGTGAATTCGGATGGTTAACAGGAAGATTTGAGACTTGAGAGATTGCAGAAAATTTGATGCTTTTGGTGTTCTCGCACATGCGGCTTGGGGACCGCAGGTGAAGCGCCGCACGTGTGGAAGGGAAGGCGCAGATACGGTATGAAGAGGGAGATTCAGGAACCGCAGATGCGGTATGGGGACCGCACCTGCGGAGTCACAGATGCGACGAGTAGACCGCAGATGCGGTATGAAGCCGTTAAGTGATTTCCGCATAAGCGGAGGAGTTGAACACATATGCGGTACTGCAGAAGCGGGTTTTGGGACCGCAGATGCGAGTATGCCTGGGCAGATCATATAAGTTATTTCATTTCGCGAAATCAGGTTATTTCACCATTTTTGGACCTCGGCTTGGAACTTTTGTACTATTTTGAAGGCAGATTTCAGGGGAACTTCGTTACGGTAAGGATTTTGAGGGGTCATTTGGACTCCAATTTTTGTATTCTTGATATGTATGAACTCGTGGGGAGACGAGGAATCTAGTAATGTAAAAGTTTTTGAGTTTCGAGAAGTGGGCCCGGGGCTCGGGTTTTGATAATTTCGGGATTTGTGCCCTTTATTGATTGTTTCCGCTTCGGCTTTGTTCCCTTAGCATATTTTGACATATTCGTTCTGGTTTTGGATAGATTCGACGCACGTGGAGGCCGATTTGAGGGGCAAAGCTTCACGAGTTAGGTATTTAGCCGGTTCGAGGTTAGTAATAATTGCAAATGATGCTCTAAGGGTTTGAAATCCCGGGTTGCACATTGTAGTGCTATATTGAGGTGAGACACACGCTCGATGACGAGCGTGAGGTCGTGCACTATTGGGGATTATGACTTAGTCCATCCCGATTGATAATTTTACCGCGTATTTTGACTAAAATTTATTGGATATCATTATGATTTGGGCTGAATGCCGTATTTGGGCTTCGTGCCAACTATTTGAACCCTTCTGGGATTTTTATTACAATTTTCTCACTGTTTTGATTTATTACTTGAACTTAGTCATCTTAATTTCCACTGTTTTTCATACTCAGCCATGTTTACTCAGTTTTAAGACTTAAATGATATTTTAAATAATGTTTGGGCTGAGAAACATTGTTTTATTATTGCCCGAGTGGCTTGTGAGGATTTGTGACTGAGTAAGGCTGAGGGCCTATATTGTGAGGAAACATTGATACTGATTTGAGGCCGAGGGCCTGAGATATGTACGCCTCGAGGTGGCTTGAGATTGATATGAGGCCGAGAGCCTGTTTGTGATGCCACGAGATGGCTTGTTATTGCGTTTAGGCCGTAACCCCCACCTCCACCACCACCCCCCTCCGGAGTCTGTACACCCCTAGTGAGCGCAGGTACCCATTTGTGATGTGAGATTGAGCCCGAGGGGCTGGTACTGTTCTGAGATTTTGCCCGAAGGGCTGATTTGTGGATACTGTGCCTGAAGGGCGAACTTCTATCTGTTTACCTTATATTAATTACCTGTCAATTACCTGGATTACTTGTTGAAAGGAGATTTTACTTGATTTTCCACTGATGTACTGTTTCAAATGATGGTTTACTACTTCATGATAAAATGCCTTGTGCTTTATGTGTTTTCTTATCTTCAGTCATTGTTTATATTTGTTACTCACTCATTGTTTATTTGCTAATTCCTCCAGTTCTAGGCGGTTTTCGGAGATTACGAGGTAGCTGTTGACGTCCGCAGCCCCGTGTCTCTACTATCTTGTCATTTCTATTTCCTTCAAACATTTTTACTAGTTATTTGATTTAGCAGACTTGTATTATGTCCTATAAATGCTCGTGACTTGTGACACCCCGGTTAGGACTGTGTCGGGTGGCATTTCCGTATTATTATCGATATTTCCTGTTGTTTAGTATTTTTAAATCCTATTTAGACTATTCTTATGTTGTTTAACTATTTAAAGCGAGAATTGGGTTCAATTGGCTGGCCTTGTCTTCACGAGAGGCGTCATCACGACCGGGTTCGGGGTTAGGGTCGTGACATCACATCTGTATCTAAAATTCGTAAAGTGATAACAAGGGCATCATAGTAAGGGAAAACCAAACCATGGGTATCTGACTTATTTAAGATGATACTTTCTTCGAGTTCGTCATGCCGTTCATCAGTGATCGATCGTTTGAGCTTATGGGCTGTGGTTAACTTCACGCTGTTAATAGAAGCATTGTTGCCACCTCCGATGATCATTTGGATGGTGCAGATTGGAGGGCGGTTTCGGCCGTCCTTGATGTTGTTCGCGTCCTCTGGAAAAGTTAGTCCTTCCCGATCGCTCAACAATTCTTTGAGGTGTCCTTGTCGAAGCATGTTTACGACCTCCTGTCTTAGGGAGATGCAGTCCTTGCTTTTGTGCCCTCGTTCTTGGTGGCTTGCAAAGGGCGTCTGACTTTTTGGTGCTTGGATCTGACCTTATTTTCTGTGGTCACTTTACTTTCGGTCTGAGCTTCTCCAATGTGTAGACTATTTCTAATGGTGACACACAAAAATTGTGGGCAGATAACAAAGGGGGCATACCTCTCTCGTTCCGATAAGTCCCTCTCCTTGGTTTGGGTGGGCCCTCTTCATGGTGGGAAGGGGTGCAATGGCGCTTCTGACAAAGGGTAGATGTCGTTCCTGGTTGGGTCGTGGAGCTATTTCTTATATCTTTCCTGGACTCGGCTTTCACCGAAGTCAATCGGTGAGTTTCCCATTGAGGTCGTCCTCGTTTGCTCTAACCTCAGCACAGTATGCGTTGTATATTTCATCCCAAGTAGTTGGGGGATACTCCATAAGCCAACTTAACAACTTTATTGTCGCCCTTGAATGATTTCTGTTTAGTTCGTCCTGGAAAGCTGTGACGGCCATTCCTTCCGATACATTTGGTAAGGTCATTCTTACTCGGTTGAATCGGGCGAGGAAGTCTCTCAATCCTTCTCCCGATGATTGTTTGATAGCGAATATATCATTCACTCTCGCCTCTGCCTTGGTGCCAACGTGGGCCATTACGAACTTATCGGCCATCTCTTCAAATGTTTCAATGGAACGTGCGGGTAGCTGAGAATACCATGTTAATGCTCCTCCAGTGAGTGTCTCGCCAAATATTTTCAACAAAATGGAGGATACTTATTCCTTGGCGATATCGTTGCCTTTTACGACGGTGACATAGTGAGTTACATGGTCATTGGGATCGGTCGTACCATCATATATTTTTAGGTAGGGCGACATTTTGAAGGTCTTTGGTCTGGCATGCGGGGCGGCTTAATCACTGTATGGTTGCTCGACAAACCGACCAGCATCTCTTTCTGGTAAGAGCTTCGGGGCACCTGGTATCTTGTTGATCCTTTCTTGGTGTTCTCTTATTTGGTCCCGAAGTGCTTTATTCTCGTTCTCCATTTCTTCCATTTTTCTCAAAATGGTTGTCAGGGTGTCGTCACCTGCACTATTAATGGTGTTGTGAGTAATACTTGCCATTGGAGGAGGAAATGAGCCGTTTTGCTCGCTTGTTATTGGTATAACGCAAGTCCTTGCATTTTCTTTAACTGTATCCTGAGCGGGCTTGTGGAGGATGTTGGTTAGCATGTCAGTTAGCCAAGCCTCGAGGAGCTTTTTTTACTGCTGGTGTCATCTCTTCCATCACGGACGTGGAAGCTCCTTTACCACAGGACATTGCGATACTGCCGTGAGGAGGAGGTGACCCGCCTTGCCTGGAGAGGCATTAGGCGTTATATCTTCACCTTCTATTTCAGAAACCTCATTGATGGTGTTCAAGAGGTTGGTTGTGAGGTCGTCCATTACACTCGTTCTTTCTTTTCCGTTACCTGCCATATCATATCTGTGCGTACAAGGAAAAGGAATTTTGTTCTTGGGTTTTTTTTTTGTTAGCAAACTGTGCTAGTTGTAGATCTAGAGGAAACTAAAAATTTAACTAGGAAATCCCCACAGACGGCTCCAAGTTGTTTGACCAAAAAATCTAAACTTTCGGTTAAACTATTAAATTTTATATAGTGAGGGGTTAAATATAGTTAATGATAATATCTCCAGATTTATAACTTGATAGCATGGATAACGTAAGATAAAGTTGGTGAAAAATTTAAAGTAATGCACATTTAATATTCCAAAAGATGTGTGCAATAATAGAGGAATATCAAGCAATAAATGGTATTTATGTTAATAGGTATTTGTCTTTTGCTGTTAAAAAAATTATATGAATTTAATAGCTTAATATATTGACAAGGCATACTTAGTGATAAATTAGAAAAAGGACGTTGTTTTAATAATTACAACAATTATTAAGACGTTCAATTGTAGAGGAGTTACAAAAATTGGTGCAATGAAAGTTGAAGATGAAGAGATAGAGACGAACAAACATCAATCCAATGCTTGGTATAGAAATAGCAGCGGCTTGGTTTTAAATTTTGATGAGTGCGTGTTGGGATTAACAATCCAATTTGGTCAAAGACAAGATAGAAAGGTGATCACGCCCAACAATGCCTTCTAAAAGATAAAGCGGTCGTTGCAAATATAATCCGGTTTTAAGTCCAATTTCTAGAATCTTCAGGGAACTAACCTATCTATTACAATTCTTTGGCAATGTTATTATCAACTCAACCAATTTCTAGATGCAAGATTTTGATCAATAAAGATTGGGTTTTTGTTTAACTACTTCAAATAATATTAAAAACAACAATAAGTTAAAGCAAAGATAATTCAATGGTAAATAGGTCTAGGGCAGTGATTTCCCCAATTGCTAGCTTTGGTCTTGACTCTTTCGCTACAATCTCGCCATAATACTCTATGAGGATTAAGAGCTATGGGTTATCATAATTATCTCTCGATCAACTACAATAATTTACTAGAGCATTCTCTCGAACTACTCTAATTGACAATATGCGCAACTCTAAATTATCCCACCAAAGTTTCGTTATCTCTAAACCCACTTTTAAGTTCAAGTAATGAATCTCTTCAATTACCCAAAAATGATGTTGTTAAATAGCAGTCTAACCTAATATTCTTTCTCAAGCAATATGAGGTAATTAGACACGATTAATCGAGGTCCCATTCAATCAATCACCATACAAAATGTAGTTGAACAATCATATAATAAATCCGGCTCGATTATAACGAGTTGAGTCAAAACTTCAACCTACAATTAGTTTTATCAACCCTAGATAACGGGTTTAGCTACTCATACTAGTGTTCATCATAATAATATTCAAATTCATCACAAATCATAAAAAAAAGGAAGAAAGGAAGAACTCGATGTCGAATTATCCTCCTTGCCTCTCGCCTCTCCTTTTCTTGCACTAAGCTATGAAAACCTTGATAATCAATCCTTGGGCGAGCTTGACCTTCTATAGGTTAAGTGAATTTGCCCCCAGACTTCCAAGTTTACCCCTGAAAATTAATATTCCGGAACTAGGCTAGCGCGGCCGTTAGCGCGGGCTACGATTCTGCCTCGACCACCTGGGCTAGCGCGGTCGCACTAGTGGACGTGCTAGTCCATGCCTTCATTTCATCTATTCTTTTTTTCTCGTCTTCTCCCGTACTCAGCTCCTAGGGTTTTTCTTTCTTCAATGTAGCTCCAATCACAGCTTTAAGGCCTCATATAAGCTCATCACTCCTGCAACATGTGAAATTCACAATTAGAGCCCATTTTTCATCATTTAACTACATTATAACATTGAAACATGATAAAGCTGGGGCATAAACAATCGCCAAATTACATAAATCTAGCCTATTATCAACATCCCACACTTAAATCATTGCTAGTCCTCGAGCAATCCACCATACTCTATAGAGGTTCCTTCACTAAGCATTATTCCCTTACGCATCACACCAAGAACAAATCACATGAGTTACGCCTAGTAGTGAACAATCTTAGCCTCAAAAGTCGACTCTTACGTGCCGTGCAATATTCATACTTTCTCAAGCTACTCTACACAGAAGTCAAGACTTGTCTTTCCTTCATAAACCACATGCCCTCACATTTACACAAGAGAGTAGTTCCACATATAAAGATATTTAGAGAAATTAGGAACTTAGATAGACAAAATTCGCTCACTCTAAAAAAGAACATTCACATGCCCCAAAGATGCACCATAGGCTTGCCCTGGTGTACTACTCTACTAATCGAGCTCACTCAGTCTAAGATCAATAGGACTTCACTTGGTTGTAATGTAGGCTAAGAGACGGGTAGGTTATATTTGGATATAGTGACTAACCTCCCTAAGCACTTGTTAATACAATTACATTAACATTCAGAACCATACTTATGTCAACCAAATATTCCACCACTTTCTTTTTTTCTTTATTTACAACAACCCCATCCTTAGGTACAGTTATAACAAACCGCCACTTATCAACCACTATATTTATTTAAACATATTTTTTTTCTATTTTTTTTTTGTGGTGCTTCTTCTTTAATGCTTCAAAATTCTACACCTTTTCTCGATTTCAATGGTTCCACTCAAAAACCAAACCACCACTCCACATTTTTGCCTTTGCATACTTTTAATACCATTCAAGTGCTTATGGGAGGTAAACAGATATAAACAGCAGGCTATTCAAATAATTGAGTCAGGTTCGCAATGTAGCTGCCAAAGAAACTGGTTTATAGGCTCAACGGGGTTGACTAAGATGTATTACATTTAGGTGGGTTTACTTTATGTGTCTGGCTCAACAAAGAAATGCCTATATCACTTCTAAAACTGAATGAAATTACTATTTCGCTTTGCAAACACACAGGGCAAGTTCTAGGCATAAAATGTGAAACATGGAATACAGTAAAACTCACAACACATGGCATATGACTCATTCCAGATTGGCTTATCAAGACATTCTATTCTGAGCATTCAAGTCAATGACAAACATATAATTTAAGGCACTTGAGTAAGAATCAACCACTGAGACTGAGCGTTACACTCTAGTGTCTATTGTGTTCAGGTGTATCGACGCTATGGGTTCTCTTTTGATTTTAGCTCGTAGCCCATTAATCCTAATCTAAAACTAAAAAAAATGAACAAAAACTACCTATACCCGGTTCAAGCTAAACCCTTGAAAAAGAACCGTGGCCCAAAGAAAAACCAAGGGGGAGTTATTATACTACCTAAAAATAAAATAAAAAATCTTTTTGGTATTTTCTCTAGACTAACTTCCCTCAAGAAAATTGTCTAAAGGATCCGTCATCAGGAAGAGTCTCTATATTTCTTTTTTTTCCTTTTTCTCGACTTAGTCCCTCAAGAACCCCACCGAAAGAGATCCTTTATCGGGACAAGCCACTTACCTACTTTAAACTAGCCTAATGAAACTATTACTCAAACACCAAAAACAATCAAAGCAAACAAAACAAAACAACATCAAACATTCAATTGTTACAATTACATACATATAGTAAAGTATCCCCCACCCCACACTTAAAATGTAGACATGTCCTCATGGCATCAAAATTTAAAGAACAGTGAGGTAAAGGAACTTCCCTGAAGGCTCACTCCTGGTCGGAGACGGTGTCTGGGTTCACGCTGCAAGCACGACCCAGAGCTCTCAGCCAGCCGAAGAATTTCTTCTCCGACTTCACCTGCCGGTCAGCCATTGCGTCTATGCGGGTACCCAAATCGGTCATGGAGGTACGCAACCCAGCCACCTCCTGCTCCAAAGCGGTGAAACGGGACACCCGGGCAGCTTCCGAAGATGTTGCAGTCCCAGATGGTGCTGCAGCTGCTGCACTGTGCTCATGGGCCTGTGGTTTGACCCCCATGTCCACCTCCTCAGCCTCTTCGTCCTCCGAGTCATCAGAGCCACTACTGTCCTCCCCACTTGCTGTCGCTGGTTCCTTACCCGTGGTTATCTTGTCAGCCCGGAACTTGCGGTCTTTTGGTACTAGCCCATCCACAGCTAGATTTTCGGGCACACGAGCATCCCTGCAAAGCTGAGTAATTAAAGAAGGTAAAAAGAACCGATACCTTTTTATTGGGCAGCGGATGAATATCTCTTCATGCATCACTTTAGCCACGTCGAAGTTGTGACCATTGATGAAGCACCAAATCAAAGCTGCTCGGGGCCCATTTACCTCTGTAGTGTTGGAGGACGGAATCAGACGGTTGTTGATAAGATACAGCCAACACTTTCCTTCAAATATTAGTGCCAAGGAGCGAAACTTCTCACCATATTGCATCCAAACCACCTCCTTCCCCGGTACACATATCGTTTCAAAGAATCACTCCCACTTTGCGTGTGTTGGGTTACGGCCATACTCATAGAAGTCATCGTAATCAACCATAGGAGGGGGCAGCTGGTATGCCATCCGTATCGCCTCAATAGAGGTATTCACCGCCTTTCGGCGCACCATGACTATGCCATTGTCATGCTCCGGCACATTGGCGTAAAACTCTTTAACAACCATTACATTGCCCTCACCTGGCTCATTAATGAAGGTTTGCAGTCACTTTTAAATGTTTTCTGTTTCTTCAGTTTGGCAAACAAATTTTCATATGCTTTGTATAGCTTCTAGCAAAAACTTTGTACCTAGTGTTCTGACATTTTCCCTTAGGCTGTACAGCGTTTGATCTATACTGAGTGAGTTTCTGTTGCTTCTGAATCATTAGCTTCATCAATTGTAAATTGTTCTAATTGTTTCCAAATGTGGTCTTCCATCTTAAAATTCACCAGCATGATAAAAAATGCATCTGAATGCATATCTCAAGGCAGGTCTTGGAAATGTGCATCTCTATTTGCCCTTGGTCTGTTACTGTTACATATACATGGTAGTTTCCGACTTTAGGCCCCTTAAAATTCTATCGAAAATTTGGTGCGGATAAGCTTATTTTTTGTTAGATTCTTACCTTTCATCTATTTCTCATACTATGAATAATCGACACTGATTTTTTCTTGAAACTCTGGATGAAAGAAAGATTTAATTTACATGCAAATGAAGGATGGATGTTTGAACTTGATGTCTTGTCCAACGTGAAAACAACTTGCTATCTGCTAAGGTTTTGATGGAATTCTTGAGTTACTCAGGACAGCGGCATCCAATCAGTATTGAAGACTATTTTACATTTCTGAATCTCAGCTGCATTGTGAAATAATATAAAGACAAAGGTTCTGGCAAAATAATGTCTATGCTCCAAAGCAAATTCAAAAGCCCCAGATTTGATCTTAGTTTTATTTCAAGGCCATGATATACAAAATAAATTGGAATAAGCACAAAAAAGAACATGATATACATGTTAGCAAATCATTCACACCAACGTACGCACACATACAAACACAAAACCATTGCTCTTATCTATTCACAACTGCACATTGCTTCCTAATTTCACCAGCAGAGCCAGTCTTGACTTCAATTCTGCCCATTTTCTCCATTGCCCGAGCAAATTCAGCGTAGAATTGTTTGAGCGATCCTTGTACTAGCTGGTTGATGTATGACTTTGTTGTCGCACTTGTAGTCAAGGCTGCATCAAATTGCAATAGCCCTCTTCTCTTGAGTAGAAGCTTAAAGTAGCTAAGATCAAATGTCCTGAAACTGCCAGGATCCATTTCAACAATTGTGGTATTGTCATTGATTGATTTGCATTTCCTCGCCTTAAGATTAGCTGCATATTCACTGTCTAGAGATGGATCTTCTGTGCCCGAAATTCCAGTAAAATTGTATAAACGTGTTGAAAATGACGAGCAATGAGAGATTCCAATAGTATGTGCACCTGATAAAAAATTTGTTCATAGTAATAATGATTCTTGTTTAGAAAAACAAAATATATGGAAAATCTTAATATAGAAGAAGTAGAACTATGTACTATTAAACTTACCAGACAATAGGACCAAGTCTTTTAGGTTAAAACCCTTGCTAGCAAAAGATGTCTGAAGACTGGAGAAGTTACTAGTTGGAGGAAGGATGTTTGCCAAGGCCTCGGACGCGTTTGATATTCTACCATCTCTTCTACCAGTTGGTACATTCCAGTAAGGGCCTCCCTATCATTCAAAGAAGTAAAAGGGATATAATACAACAACAACAATGACGACGACGACAACAATAACAACGACAACAACAATAACATACCCAGTATTATTTACACTGTTGGGGTCTGGGGAGGGTAGTATGTACGGAGACCTTATCCCTACCTTGGTAGAGAGAATGTTTCCAATAGACCCTCGGCTCAAAATAGCATAAGCACCACATTAATAAAAATATAGGCAAGAAGGGACAGTACCAAAAAGCCATATAAAAGCAGAATAAAGTAACATGACAGTAAGCAGTGGCGGATTTAGGGGGCAGAAGAAATTACATTGTATATATAAGGCAAAATCTATTTTTTACCTCTATATATTAAGTTTTGAATCCCCTTAATACAACAATGTAGTTTAGTGGTCAAGGAGGTTCAAAACCCTCGTAAGGTCATAGATTCAATTCCCACTAGTTATAATTTTTTTTTTGAACCCCCTTCCTGGAGATCCTGCCTCCGTCACTAATGTTGAAATGTCAAAAATTTCAACGTCCCACATCGGTGGGTTAGCAAAATTGGGTAGGATTTTTCCCTATAAAAGGAGGCCTAATGTTTAGGATTTAAACACATCTCTCATTTGCCTTCTTATCTTTTTAAGACATTTGTATCTTCTCTCTTTAGTATTATTTCACTTGTATTTTTGGAGTGGAATAAAATATTGGTTGTGTCCGAGGAGTAGGAAAAATTAGCTGAACCTCGTAAATTCTGGTGTTCCTTTTATTATTGTTTTATTGTCTTATTTATTATTTGGTGGCTGCCATAATTTTGGCATAGTAGTTGTGACTTATTCACACTATATACATTTGGCTTCCGCAACAATTGGTATCAGAGCCAAGGTACTGTCTAAGTATGCTCTGTGGTTGCAGCACAGTCTGATCTTCCACATCAGAAAAGATTTATCTTGGTAACTGAGTCAAGGTTCTGTCTGAGTATGCTCTGTGGTTGCAGCGTAGTCTGATCTTCCACTCCAGAAAGGAAATAATCTTGATTTGTGTCGTCAGCTATTAAATAATATTTGTGTCAAAAATGGGAGACAATAAACAAGAATAATCTACATCAAGTGTCAACAATACGTTATCATTGGCATCTTCGCTTATGACAAGAATCGTGTCAAATGCGAAATTTGCGGTAGAAATATTTTACGGGTCCGGACATTTTGGGATGTGGCAAGGCGAGGTTCTAGATGTCCTTTTTCAACAAGGGCTAGATCTTTCCATTGAAGAAAAGAAACCAGATGCTATTGGAGAAGAAGATTGGAAAATTATCAATCGTGTTGCTTGCGGTACCATTCGATCCTACCTTGCAAGAGAGCAGAAATATCCCTACACAAAGGAAACTTCTGCAAGTAGATTATGGAAAGCACTGGAGGATAAATTTTTGAAGAAAAATAGTCAAAATAAATTGTACATGAAGAAGAGACTGTTTCACTTCACCTATGTTCCTGGTACCACGATGAATGAACATATCACCAGTTTCAATAAGTTGGTGACAGATTTGCAAAATATGGATACAACTTATGATGATGGTGACTTGGCCTTGATGTTGTTGGCGTCACTTCCTGATGAGTACGAGCACCTTGAAACTACCCTACTCCATGGAAATGACGAAGTTTCTCTCAGAGAAGTTTGTTCGGCTTTGTACAACTATGAACAAAGAAAGCGAGAAAAATAGAAGGGCGGAGAAGGAGAAGCACTATTTGTGAGAGGTCGTCCTCAAAATCAAACGAGGACAAGGAAAGAAAGATCTAAGTCAAGATCTAAACCCAGCAAAGATGAATGTGCCTTTTGTCGAGAAAAGGGGCACTGGAAGAAAGACTGTCCGAAGTTGAAGAATAAGGCCAAACACAACAATGAAAAGGCCATTATGGATTCAAATGTAGCTGATTATGATGATTCAGATTTCTCATTAGTTACGACGGAGCTATCAACATCATCAGATATATGGTTGATGGACTTAGCTTGTAGCTATCATATGTTTCCCAATAGGGACTGGTTTGTGGAATTTCAAGAAGGAGAATATGGAGTCATCCACACAGCGGATAACAGTCCTTTTACCTCAAATGGCATTGGTTCAATACGATTAAGGAACCATGATGGAATGATCAGAACATTAAAAGATGTTCAATATGTATCGGATTTGAAGAAGAATCTCATCTCTGTGGGAGCCTTAGAATCAAAAGGGTTCAAAATCGTTGCGGAAAATGGAGTGATGAGAGTATGCTCTGGTGAATTAGTGGTAATGAAGGCCAATCGGAAAAACAATAACATGTACCTTTATCTCGGTAGTACAGTTATTGGGACAGCGACAGTAACATCCAGTGACGAAAAAGAGGCAGAAGCAACCAGGCT
>MU776126.1:10611-31955 GCA_026770625.1 Nicotiana glauca | reverse complement strand
AGCTTAGCTGAGCTTGGTGCTGGTCTAGAGCCCCATTTGGGATCGTCGAGGTAGCTGCCTGGCGTCCGTAGGACCCGACACTTCCCTTATTACTCTGTTGTTTTGTTTATTCCGCATACTCTTAGACTGGTAGAGTTACTTACAGCATTGTACTGATATTTTGATAGAGGCTCTTGGCTCGTGACCCCAGATCTTTGGGAAGTTACGTTGTATTTGGGAGATTTCGGGATATTTTTATAACTATCAGTTTATTTTGGTTTCTTTCACTATTAATGACTTAAAATAAATGATTTTGAGCTCTAAGCTCGGGTTGAGAGTATATTTGGTCGGGCTTGCCTAGCCGTTGGGTTGGGTGCCATCACGACCGGGTTTGGGGTCGTGACAAGGGTCTACGTATTCGTATGTGTCATCTTACTATGTACCATACTTGGTTCTGCCTAGTGATCCATTGATTATTCCTATTTATGTGTCTACACCGGTGGGTGATTCTATTATGGTCGACCGAGTCCATCGTGCATGTATTGTGGTGATTGGGGATCTTGAGACCCGTGTTTATTTGTTGCTTTTAGATATGGTCGACTTTGATGTTATTTTGGGGATGGATTGGTTATCACCGTATCATGCTATCTTGGATTGTCTTGCCAAGACTGTGACCTTAGACTTACCCGATATGCACCACTTAGAGTGGAGAGGGACTCCTGGCCACTTTACCCGCAACGTTATTTCGTACGTGAAGGCTTGGTGTACGGTCGAGAAGGGGTGTTTGGCTTATAAGGCCTATGTTCGGGATTCCAGTGCTGAGGTTCCCTCTATTGATACTCTGCCCGTGGTTCGTGAGTTCCAGGAGGTTTTTCCTTCAGACCTACCCGGTATGTCATCCGACAGGGATTTTGACTTTTGGCTCCGAGCACCCAGTCCATTTCTATTCCACCATATCGCATGGCCCCGCTAGAGTTGAAGGAGTTGAAGGATCAGTTGCAAGACTTGATTGAGAAGGGTTTCATTAGATCCAGTGTATCGCCGTAGGGTTCTTCGGTGTTGTTTGTAATGAAGAAAGATGGTTCGATGAGAATGTGCATCGATTACCGGCAATTGAACAAGGTTACAATCAAGAATAAATATCCATTGCCGAGGATTGATGATTTATTTGATCAGCTTCAGGGTGACAAGGTGTTTTCAAAGATAGACTTGAGATCTGGCTACCATCAGTTGAAGATTAGGACATCCGATGTTCCTAAGACATCTTTCCGCACTAGGTACAAACACTATGAGTTCTTGGTCATGTCGTTCGGGTTGACAAATACCCCAACAGCTTTTATGGATTTGATGAACCGAGTGTTTAGGCCTTATTTGGACTTGTTCGTGATAGTCTTCATTGATGACATATTGATGTACTCTTGCAGCCAGGAGGAGCATGAGCAGCATCTCAGAGTGGTTCTTCAGACTCTGAAGGATAGTCAGTTATATGCTAAGTTTTCAAAGTGTGAGTTCTGGTTGAGTTCAGTTGCATTTCTGGGTCATATTGTATCCGTAGAGGGTATTTAGGTTTATCCGAAGAGGATTGAGGCAGTCAAGAACTGGCCTAGGCTCAGATCAGCTACAGAGATTCGGACTGGCCTAGGCCCACATCAGGTTACTATCGCCGGTTCGTGGAGGGGTTCTCATCTATTGCAGCCCCGATGACCAGATTGACCCAGAAGGGTGCCCAGTTCAGATGGTCGGGCGAGTGTGAGACGAGCTTTTAGAGGCTCAAGACAGCTCTAACTACGACACTGGTATTGATGTTGCCCACAGGTTCAGGGTTTTATACCCTCTATTGTGATGCTTCCCGTGTTGGGCTTGGTAAAATGTTGATGCAGGATGGCAAGGTCATTGCCTATGCTTCGAGACAGTTAAAGATTCACGAAACGAACTATCCAGTGCATGATCTGGAGTTGGTAGCTATTGTTCACGCATTGACGATTTGGAGGCACATTTATATAGCGTGGCATGTGAGGTGTTCACTGACCACAAGAGTCTTCAGCACTTGCTTAAGCAAAAGGAGTTGAATTTGAGGCAGAGAAGGTGGTTAGAGTTGTTGAGAGATTATGACATCACTATTTTATATCACCCCAGGAAGGCCAATGTGGTGGCCGATGCCTTGAGTAAGAAGTCAGCCAGTATGGGGCAGTCTTGCTTTTATTCCGGTCAGTCAGAGGCCGCTTGCCTTGGATGTTCAGGCTTTGGCCAATCGATTTGTGAGGCTGGACATTTCTGAGCCTAGTCGAGTGCTAGCTTGCACGGTCGCTCGCTCTTCATTATTGGAGCGTATCCGTGATAGGCAGTTTGACGATCCTCATTTGTGTGTCCTTAGAGACATAGTGCAACGAGGAAGTGCCAACCAGGTTACATTAGATGCTGATGGAGTTTTAAGATTGTAAGGGTGCGTTTGTGTGCCTAATGTCGATGGTCTTTGAGAGTTGATTCTAGAGGAGGCTCACATTTCTCGATATTCCATTCATCCAGGCGTTGCGAAGATATATCAAGATTTGTGGCAGCATTATTGGTGGCATAGAATGAAAAAGGATATTGTGGCATATGTAGCACAGTGATTGAACTGTCAACAGGTTAAATACGAGCGTCAAAGAACTGGTGGTTTATTTCAGAGAATTGAGCTTCCCGAGTGGAAGTGGGAGCGGATCACTATGGACTTCGTTACTGGACTTCCATTAACTCGGAAGAAGTTCGATGCAGTTTGGGTCATTGTTGATAGGCTAACCAAGTAAGTGCATTTCATTCCTGTGGAAGTCACCTATTCATCCGAGAGGTTAGCTGAGATTTATATCTGGGAGATTGTTCGCCTTCATGGTGTGCCGGTATCTATCATTTCGGATTGAGGTACGCAGTTTACCTCGCATTTCTGGAAAGCAGTTCAGTGGGAATTAGGCACCCGGGTACAATTGAGCACAACATTTCATCCTCAGATGGACGGACAATCAGAACGACTATTCATATATTAGAAGATATGCTCCGAGCTTGTGTTATCGACTTTGGAGGCTCGTGGGATCAATTTTTCCTTTAGCGGAGTTTGCCAACAACAACAGCTACCAGTCGAGTATCCAGATGGCTCCTTATGAGGCCTTATATGGTAGGTGATGATAGGCTATAATTACGTATTTTAGTCACTTATTACACTCGAGTTTAATGCACTTTAATTGAGTTTGAGCTTTAATCGCTAGTGTTTTGCACTAATTGTGTGCTTTATGCCTTGTAGGTATGATTCCGAGCTATATAGATGTTATGGAATGAATTTAAGTGATTTGAAGCTTTGAAGTCTGAGTAAAAGCTCAAGGAATTAAGCCGGGATCGTGTTTGGGGGTCAAATTTGATAGTTGAGAACAAACGAAGACTCGATGAGGCATATTGCACACTGTCTAGTAACTTGGATATAATATTTTTCTCAAAACTCCATTTTGCTCCACAATATATGGTTAGAAATCTAACTCAAAGGGCAACAACTTTCATGTTTTACGTTTTTCCACATGCAGAATGTAACAGGGTGAAAAACGAGCTCTAGCGCGAAGTATGCGCGAAGTCGCGCGTGTTAGGGAGTTGAGGCAGAAGTTATGTGCGAAGTCACGTGCGAGCTTGCGCTAGTCACCCGAGAAAAGTGTTCTTTTTCACATTGGAGAAGGTATAATTGTTTGGGCCCAACCCTACTTGGTATATATACATAGGAGAACGTTTTTTAGCGCAATTTTTGACGAAGGAAAAGCATAGAGCCGCCGTGGAGGCTGGTATTTGGAGATTACTTTTGGAAGAACAACAAGTGTGAGAGATCACCCAAAATATCATAGTTCTTATTCTCTTCTATTTTTCTTGCAATCATCGATTATGAATCTTCTAGTAGTTTATTCCTCCATTGTTATGAGTAGCTAAATACCTTAATCTAAGATTTTGGTGGAACCCGTTAGAGATGACTTGGTTGTTATATTAATATAGTTTTGAGTTGGTTGTTAATATCTGTTTGTTCAACTACATTTTGATTTTGGTTCATTGAAAGGATCCTCAATTAGCCGTCCCTATTTATTATGTATCTGCTTGAGAGAGAAAGCATATTTAGGTAGTTGTTTGAATAACAGCACTCCCGAAGTATAGGCGAGAGTCATAACCGAAGGTTTAGAGGTTGGATTAGAGATAACGATATCTCGGTTGCAATCTAAGTGAACTGTAATGCGGATCTAGCTAGCGTAGCTTGAGAGAGTGCGTCTAGTAAATTATCATAATTGCTTGAGAGAGATTCATGATAGTTGGAGAGTTCATGATTGATAGAGGCAACTAAGTCAAGCTATAAGAAATATACAACTAAGGAAATCAATAACGGGTTAAACCATTACCTTAGACCTTTATTCAAATTGTTTACAATTCAAGCATAGTTATTTTCAGCGGTTTATTTATTTTCAATCTTATCTTCTTAGTGATATTAAACAGATATAGCTAAGTCTTAGTTCTGTGTGGGATTCGACTCCGGAATTTCAGACCAGATTATATTTGCAGCGACCGCTTATCCTTTTTAGGACTAGAGTTGGGCGTGATCAAATTTTGGCGTCATTGCCGTGGAACTAACGGTGTAGTTGTAATTGTATATATAGCTAGGGTTCAAGTTCGAATTTTTATTTTGTTTTATTTTTTTATTGTAATTTTTTTATAACTGTTGATTTGAGAAACATGACATCTTGGAATTATGGGAATTTAGGTGTAGATAATTCTACTATTAATCTCCATACATATTGTGAAGGAAGCCAACTGTGGCAAAATATTCAAAACATTCCTAAGAGCGAGTTATGTGCACCAACTCAATCTTATTTGTGGAATGTGTGCGATGTGTGTGGTGGTAAAAGTGGTCACCTTCATGGTTGTGCTTATATTTCTTATTTTCCCCAACCCCTTACTATGATGGTTCTACCTTTTCTTGTGAAGTTAATAGGACCAAAGAACCTAGGAATGCGGACCTGAAGGAGATCAAGGATATGCTAAAATGCCTTATGGAACAAAACAATGAGAAACAATTTCACATAGAAAGACAAGAGGCAACTATTCGCAAGTTGGAGGCTCAATTGATCAAGTGGTTGGAGCTTTTAATGCCCAACAAGCCAATATTGAGGATAGTAGCCAAGAAGAGTAGGAATTTGAGGTGTTAATTGGGGAGGTCAGAGTAGAACATCAACCGCTTAGCCAACTAGAATTTGAAGATGTCAATGTTGAAGAAGTGAGTCTAGAGTCAGTCAAGGACATTGAGGATACAAATTTTGTTCACTCTAGTATCATTGATGTTGAGTATGCTGAAAGTCCTGAAGTTCATGTGTGTGAGCGCAGTGGTCCTCACTCCAAGAATTTTTCCACATTATGTTTGGATGATGATATGTAAATAGAGTCATCTGAACCAATTGAGAAGTTTAGGAATGAGGAACAAGGTGCATATATTCTGGAATTCTCCTTGCCAGAAAGTCAGGATTACACACCTCATAAAAAGGCCAAGGAGTATAGAATACTACATTATTTCCTTGGGAGAGTTAGATTCGTTCCACCACCCCAGAAGCATGATCATAGAGCAGAATCAAAACTTGGGTTCCGATTCATAAGTTTAAAGTGAAGGCGGAATGTGATTCATGTCGTGCCGCGATGTTAAATCAAGCGCTTGTTGGGAGGTAAGCCAACTTTATTTCTTTCTTTTATTTAATTTTTTTTATTTGTATAATTTTTGTAGTGTCAACTTTTTATTTTCTACGAGCATGGAAATAAAAGGTATTGGAAGAATGCAACAACAAACCAAAGGGTTGGAACTAAGTGTGAGGTACCCGCACGAAGGACCAAGCTTGGGAGAAGTCTGAGTACCCTATAAGTTACTAGTGCTTCGACCTTTGACCTACTAGGGAGTTTCTTTTATCCTCTTATTAGTATGGTGTGCATCGGGGACAATGCACAATTTTAAGTGTGGGGTGAGTAGATTGTCTGGTTTACTTTCTATGCTATTTTATTTGTGTTAGTTTAATTGAATATTTTTTTTAATTTTTTTTAGAAAAAAAAGACTGGACTTTTCCCGACGATGGATCTATTAGACAATTTTCTTGAGGAATTTAAGTCTAAAGAAAAATAAAATAAAAAGAGTTTCTTTTGTTATGTAGTGTAGCATTTCCCCCTTGGGTTTTCTTTGTGCCGCGGTTCTTTTCCAAGGGTTTTATTTGTACAGGGTGTAGTTAGATTTTTTTGGAATAGGAGCCATTGTGTTTTGTTTTAAAATGAAGCGATATCTCTTGGCTTTGTTATGCCTTGAGAATAGTGAGTACTTTGGTTGTGACGCTTAGACTCAGTTTTTGACTCTTGTGTAAGTACCTTAAATTGTATGATCTTAAATTTGCTTAACTGCTTTGACTAGGGTGTCTTGTTGAATCCAATACTGAGTGAGTTATGTGCCATATGTGTGTAAGGTTTTGTGTTATTCTGTGCATTGCATTTGATGCCTAGAACTTGCCTTGTGTGTTTGCAAAGCAAAATAGTAGTTTTGTTCAGTCTTGGAAGTGATATAGGCATTTCTTGTTGAGCCATATATACATATTTTATCCACCTAATTGTTATGTATCGTATTTAACCCCTTTGAGCCTGTAATCCTGTTTCCTTGGCAACCACATTACAAGACTTACCCATTTGTTTGAATTAACCATCTATTTGAACTATTGTAACCTCTCATGAGCACTTGAATTGTTTATGAACTTTGTAAGAGTTAAAGTGCGGGGTGGTTGGTTTGGCTTTTGAGTGAAACTAATGAAATAAGGAGAAAGGTGCACTGTTTTGAAAAAGTAAAAGCCACTTGAATTGAAAAAAATAGCTGGATTATTAATAAGTGGTGGCTCTTGATGTAAGTGTGCTTAAAGAAGTATGAGGTAATATAAATTGATGTGAAGGTGGAGTTTGGTTTGACATAAGTATGGGGTTTGAATGTTAAATTATATGTATTAAAGTGCTTATGGAGGTGTAGTCATTCTTATATCTAAGTGTACCCTACCCGTCTCGTAGCATATATCACAACCAAATAAAGTCCTAATTGATCCTAGATTGAATGAGCTCGATTAGTGGAGTAGTACACTAGGGCAAGCTTATGGTGCATCTTTTGTGGCATATGAATGTTATTTCTGAGAGTGAGCGAATTCTTTCTATCTTGAGTTCCTAAGTGTTATTAAATTTTATTGTGTGGAACTACTCTCTTGTGTTGTGAGGGCACTTGATTCATGAAGGAAAGGTAATGTTAGTGACCTCTATGTTAGATTAAGTAGGTGAGTTGTGAATGATGCGTGGCACTTGTGAGTCAAATCTTGAGGTGAAGATGTTACGCTTTTGTGCTTAGTCTATTTTAAATACTCTAGGTGTGTTGTGTTAGGAGAATTGTTTAAAAAGGTCGTGTCTATAAAAAAATGTAGTTTGATTGATCGAGGACGAGCACTGGTGTAAGTGTGGGGTGTTGATGATAGGCTATAATTACGTATTTTAGTCGCTTATTACACTCGAGTTTACTGCACTTAAATTGAGTTTGAGCTTTAATGGCTAGTGTTTTGCACTAATTGTGTGTTTTATGCCTTGTAGGTGTGATTCCGAGCTATATAGATGTTATGGAATGAATTTAAGTGATTTGAAGCATTGAAGTGTGAGTAAAAGCTCAAGAAATTAAGCCAAGATCGTGTTCGGGAGTCAAATTTGATAGTTGAGACCAAACGAAGACTCGATGAGGCATATTACGCACTGTCTAGTAAACTGGATATAATGTTTTGCTCAGAACTCCAATTTGGCTCCACAATATATGGTAGGAAATCTAACTAAAAGGGCTACAACTTTCATGTTTTACGTTTTTCCAAATTTGGAATGGAACAGGGAGAAAAACGAGATCTAGCGCGAAGTATGCGCGAAGTCGCGCGTGTTAGGGAGCTAAGGTAGAATGATGCACGAAGTCACGCGCGAGCTCGTGCTAGTCACCCAGGAAAAGTATCCTTTTTCACATTGAAGAAGGTATAAACTTTTGTGCCAAACCCTACTTGGTATATATACATAGGAGAACATTTTTTAGAGCAATTTTTGACGAAGGAAAAGCACAGAGCCACCGTGGAGGCTGGTATTTGGAGATTACTTTTGGAAGAAGAACAAGTGTGAGAGATCACCCAAAACATCATAGTTCTTATTCTCTTCTATTTTTCTTGCAATCTTCGATTATGAATCTTCTAGTAGTTTATTCCTCTATTGTTATGAGTAGCTAAATACCTTAATCTAAGGTTTTGGTGGAACCCATTGGGGATGACTTGGTTGTTATATTAATATAGTTTTGAGTTGGTTGTTAATCTCTATTTGTTCAACTATATTTTGATTTTGGTTAATTGAAAGGATCCTCAACTAGTCGTCCCTATTTATTATGTATCTACTTGAGAGAGAAAGAGAGAGAGAGAGAGAGAGAGAGAGAGAGAGAGAGAGAGTGCATATTTAGGTAGTTGTTTGAACAACACCACTCCCGGAGTATAGGCGAGAGTCATAATTGAGGGTTTAGAGGTTGGATTAGAGATAACGATATCTCGGGTGCAATCTAAGTGAACTGTAATGCGGATCTAGCTAGCGTAGCTTGAGAGAGTGCTCTAGTAAATTATCATAATTGCTTGAGAGAGATTATGATAGCTGGAGAGTTCATGATTGATAGAGGCAACTAAGTCAAGATATAAGAAACATACAACTAAGAAAATCAACAACGAAGGAAACCATTACCTTAGACCTTTATTCAAATTGTTTACAATTCAAGCATAGTTAGTTTTCGGCTGTTTATTTATTTTCAATCTTATCTTTTTAGTGATATTAAACAGATACAACTAAGCCTTAGTTCTCTGTGGAATTCGACTCCGGACTTTTAGACCAGATTCTATTTGCAGCGACCACTTATCCTTTTTAGGACTAGAGTTGGGCGTGATCAATAGGCGATATCAATCTCCGATCAAATGGTTTGAGCCGGGAGAGGCTCGGTTGTTGGGTACAGATTTGGTTCAGGAGGCCTTGGATAAGGTCAAGATTATTCACGAAAGGCTTCGTTCAGCTCAGTCCAGGCAAAAGAGCTATGCATATTGTAAGGTTCGAGATGTAGCTTTCATGGTTGGTGAGCGTGTGTTGCTCTGAGCGTCACCTATGAAGGGCCTGATGAGATTTGGGAAGAAGGGTAATCTTAGTCCTAGGTTCATTGGTCCGTTTAAGATTCTTGATCGAGTGAGAGAGGTGGCTTATAGACTTGCATTGCCACCTAGCTTATCATTCGTACATTCAGTTTTTCATGTATCCATGCTTGGGAAATATCACGGCGATCCAGCCCACGTGTTAGATTTCAGCACTGTCCAGTTGGACAAAGACTTGTCTTACGAGGAGGAGCCGGTGGCTATTTTAGACCTGTAGGTTCGTCAGTTGAGATCCAAAAGTTTTCCCTCTCTTCGTGTCCAGTGGAGAGGTCAGCCTCCTGAGGCTTCGACCTGGGAGTCCGAGTCTGATATGCAGAGCTATTATCCCCATCTATTCCCCGACTCAGGTACTTCCTTCTTATGTATGTTCGAGGACGAACGGTTGTTTTAAAGGTGAAGAATGTGACGACCTGAAGGGTCATCACTTGTTTTCTTATCCATTCTGAGCTTCTGAGGCCTTGAAAATCTCATTTATAGTTGCCTCGATTTGCGTGCACAGTCTGGCACGTAGTTGGAAGCTCAAATGTGAAATTCTGTGGAAATTTGCTAGGCTTTGATATTAAAATGAATAAATTTGACTTCGGTCAACATTCTGGGTAAACGGACCCGGATCCATGATTTGACGGTCCCGGAAGGTCCGTGGGAAAATATGGGAGTTGGGCGTAAGCCCGAAATCGAATTTCGAGGTCCCAGGCCCGAGAAATGAATTTTTGAGTAAAATTATTTTCTGAAAATATTTAAGGAAAATAAAAATGAAAACTGATTAAAAAGTGATGGTATCGGGCCCATATTTTGGTTACGACACTCGGTACAGGTCTTATATGTGGTTTAAGCGCTCCCTGTAAAGTTTGGTTGAAAACGGACGTCGTTTGACGTGTTTCAAACTTAAAATGGAAAATTGAAGTTTTATGAAAATTTAAGAAAATCATGGATTTTAAGGCTTAATTCATTGCTTGTGATGTTATTTTGGAGATTTGATCGCACGGTTAAGTTCGTAGGATGTTTTTAAGCTAATATGCATGTTTGGTTTGGAGCTTTGAGGGCTCGGGTGAGTTTTGGATAGGCTGCAAGTGCATTTTTGATCCTTGAAAGTTGCTGGCATGAACAGACTTGCAGGCTTCGCATGCGATATCGCAAATGCGAGTGGCACTTCGCATAGGTATGCCAATTCTCGCAAATACGAATATTTAAGTCGCAAACGCGAAAATCCCAGGCCTGCCTAGTTTCGTAAATACGAAGTTCCTCATCACAAATGCGAAGTGAGGGGCTCGCAAATGCGAAGGTCTCCTATAAGGCCTGGCTTTGCAAATGCGAATCAGAGTTCGCAGTTCCCACATTTTGGTCGGGGTTCGCAATTGCGACATCAGAGACTCAGCAAATTCATACTTAGTCGACCCAATTTTCACCATTTTTCCAAGACCCAAATCCCATAGGCGATTTTTCAAGGACAACACTCCTTCCAAATCATTTGTAAGTCGATGTTTACTTACTTCTTTCAATCATTCACATCATTTAACATGTTTTTCCAACTTAAAATCACTGATTTTCATGGAGGAAATTAGAGTTTTGGGTAGAACCTAGGTTTTTAAAAAATTTAGGATTTGGACCTCGATTTGAGGCCCGATTTTAAAACAAATTGCATATAACATTCGTGGGGAAATGGGTGATCGAGTTTTGGTTCGAACCCCTATTTTTTACCACGTGGGCCCGGGGGTGTTTTGGACTTTTTGAGCGAAACTTTAGGAAATTTATTTTTATGCATTTAAATTTATTCATCTAGTATTTATTGATGATATTAAATCAATTATGTATAGATACAATTAAGTTGGAGCCAAATTTGAAAGGAAAAGCGGCACTTAAGGATTGAGTTGGCCATAGAACTTCGAGATAAGTGTTTGGTCTAACCTTAGCTTGAGGGAATAGGAGTTGAGTCATAATTGCTACTTTCTAATTGTCGAGTACGATGTATAGGCATGGTGACGAGTATCTATACATTGATGTCTAGTATTGTCACGACCCAAAATCCATTAAGGGTCGTGGTGGCGCCGGACACTGCTGTCAGGCCAGCCAAGTCAAATACTAAATTAAATCTCGTTTAACACTTTTGAAAATACAGGATTTTCCTTCATTATTTAGAAATTTTAAAGAATATATTTTAGAATCGAATTTTAAAAGCTAAGCAATTAATACAATACTTCGAACCATCCCAGAACCCGGAGTCACAAGTGCATGAGCGTCTACTGACAGGAGAAACAACATACAACATCCATCCGGAATACAATAGACGGAAAGTAAATACAGTACAAAGGATGGGGCTACTCTAGCTACGACCGTCTCGAATGATGCAACTCACCTAGTCCCAGCGTCATCCATGCTGCTATGCCCAATAGGCTGCTAGAGGTGTATATATACCTGTGCAATAAAAATGCACAGAAGTGTAGTATGAGTACGTAATCAACGTGTACTCAGTGAGTGTCCCGCCTAATTCTGAAGGGGTAGAGACCAGATGGTCAACTTTGACACACTCTAATTGTCCAACGATTATTTATTCTCAATATACATATCAATAGTGGATTTATTATCTAACATGAATTTTATCCAAATAGAGGAAACAAGTAAAAACGTAATTCCTTCATAGGAAATTTCCAAGGTTTCTTTTTATTATTAACAATATGATCTCGAGCCATAGTGAGGCATGTAACAGCTTAAATAAATCCAGGCAGTAATATAAGCATGCGCAAATCATAACGAGGCGACGGCCCGATCCAACAAAAATAAATGTGCACTTGCTGAGGGTCGACGGCGCGCCTATAGATGCATCTATTAATCTGCCGAGGCGTTTGGCCCATTCCAAAATAAACACACACAGACAGATAAACAGTCAGGAAGTCAACGTGGAGCAAATATCCAGGAAAGGTCAATTCTCTTTATTAATTTGAGATAAACGAAGCTTAAGTCTTTAGAAAATTCCATTTGTTAATTTAATATGATCTATTACCCCGCTCGCGAATCATCCATGCGACGCGGTACACATAATGTACATGCTCAGATAGCCAATTAGAATTTTATCGAGGAATAATTATCCAAATAAGCAAATTCTCTGTTTAACAATTCAGGAATGATGTTTAATCTCTTTTAAATTTGTTTACTAATCAAAGGTGGTTTAAACAATTCAAGTCATCGATGGGTTCATAATTTAATTCAAGTATAACATGTTGATGGGTCCTAACAACCCGGACAATAGCATAATAGTAGCTACGCACGGACTCTCGTCACCTCGTGCGCACGTAGCCCCCACAAATAGGAGCACTTAATCATTTACTTCACCTATGGGGTAAATTCCCCCTCACAGAATTAGAAAGGAGACTCACCTCGCTCCGAAGACTCACAATCGGCATTCTACATCCTTCCGAAAGCTTGAACCAATGCACAATGCACCAAAACTAGCCAATTAAGGATAAACTAATGAGAATATACTCAAATACTTGTTAACAATTCATATTATACAAGTTCCCAACTCCGTTTAGTGAAATGACCAAAATGCCCTCGGGCCCACGTGCCCGGAATCCAAAATTTCTCGAAGGCAAAGGTTACACATAACCTTAGGAACTCAAATATATGATTTTCTCCTAATTCCATACTTAAAATCGTGGCTAAAATCCAAGATTATAATATTTTATGTTTTCAACTACAACCCCAATATTTTCTCTAATTCTCATGCCCTAATCCATACATAATCAATGTATTTAGCTCATAATGAGTGGAAATAACTTACCTTAACATTGTTGAAGAAGACCCTCCTTTGAACCCTCAAAAATCGCCAAATGAAGTGAAGAAAATGAGTGGAATGAACTCATCTCGACTTTAAAATAACCCTTCTGCCTTCAGCAATTTTCGCTTCTGCGATGAAATTTTCGCTTCTGCGGATGTTGCTCCTGCGACTTTCTAACCGCTTCTGCGGTTTTGGGCTTCAGGGGGATGACCGCTTCTGCGGTCTGGGGGCCGCTTAAGCGGAACCGCTTCTACTGTCCCTGGACCGCTTCTGCGATTTTCCCTTGGGCCTGGCCCCTTCCGCTTCTGCGAGATTTCAACCGCATCTGCGGTACCGCTTCTGCGGTCCAAGAACCGTAGATGCGATTATGACAGAAGCAGCATCCTTCAGCCTTCCAAAATTCCATTTTTAATCCGTTAACAACCCGAAATCCACCCGAGGCCCCCGAGACCCCATACAATCATACCAACCAGTCCCAAAACACATTCTGGACTTGCTCGAGGCTTCAAATCATAACAAACAACGCTAAAACCATGAATTACACCCCAATCCACTCTTTATGAACTTTGAACTTTCCAACTTCTATTTCCAGTGTTTAAACCTATCAAAACACGTCCGATTGACCTCAAATTTTGCACGTAAGTCATATTTGACATTACGAACCTACTCCAACTTCCGGAATTTAATTCCGACCTCGATATGAAAAAGTCAACCCCCCGGTCAAACTCTCCAAAAACCTTCAACTTTCTATCTTTAGCCAAATAGCTTCAAAATGGTCTACGGACCTCCAAATTCACTTCCGATCGCGCCTCCAACTCCAGAATCACTGCACGGAGCTATTCATAGTCTCAAAATCCCAAACGGACATCGATAACACTGAAATGCACTCCAAGCCAAACTTATGAAATTTTCTTCTAAAATGCTAACTTCCACAATAGACGCCAAAATGCTTCCGGGTTATCCAAAATCCACGCCGGGCATACGCCCAAGTCCGAAATCATTATACGAACCTACTGGAACCTACAGATCCCGATTCTGAGGTCGTTTACTCAAAACTCCAATCCTAGTTCATTTCTCTCAACTTAAGCTTTCGAAATGAGAATTCTCTTCCCAATTCAATTCCGGACTTCCTGAAACTAAATTCCGACAATGCGTACAAGTCATATACCTGAAATGAAGCGGTTCATGGCCTCCGACTGCTGAACGAAGTGCTAGTACTCAAAATGATCGGTCGGGTCGTTACAAGTATGGTCGTGAGTCTTTATACTACGAATATTTTGGATTATGCTATATTCTCCATGTCTAAATGATGATTTCTATATATTGTAAAAAGTATGTGAAGGAAATTGTGATATTGAATATTTGAGGAGCGTTGGCTCAAATTATAAGTGAATTACTGAGTAAGAATGAAAGAAAGAGAAAGAATCATTGAATTATTCCATCGCCAATTATTTATGGAATTGTTGATATATTCCTTGCTGGAAATTTTATTGTATATAATTGAGTCCTTACTGTACCCCTATTAAAAATTTCAAGTTTATTTTCCTTGCCCCTTAACTGTGATTTTTGTTTGGGTGAGGAAGAGTGGTAAAGCACGAAGGGTGATGCCGTGCATTGTTTGATAACATGAGGGAAGAGTGTAAAGTACAAAGGGTGATACCGTGCCGTATGATGTGCCATTCCGTAATGATATGTATTGATTAAATTGTGATGAAAGAGAGTAAAAGCACGAAGGGAGATGTCGTGCACAGTTTAATTTTATATTGTTTGGATGAGGAAAAGAGTAAAAGCACGAAGGGTGATGCCAATAACGATTCTTTTAATACTTGTTGAAGTTATGACTTTGTTGACCCCTTTTTATTTTAGTATTTCTATTTAATATTGTTACCTCCCCCTAAAATATAATTTTCCCACATTGACTGATTGTTTTCCTGCAACTTCCTTGCTGTATGTGTATGTGTGTGTATATATATATATATATATATGTATATATATATATATATGTTTGAACTGCACAGGTTTATTTGATGGTCTGGTCCTAGCCTCGTCACTAATTCGTCGGAGTTAGGCTAGGGACTTACCAGCACAAGGGGTCGGTTGTGCTGATACTACACTCTATGCTCTTTTGCACAGATACAGGTTTCGAACAGCAGCAGCAGTAGCGCGGGTGTTAGCATTTCGACCAGCGAGACACTGAGGTAGCCTTTCAGGCGTCCACAGGCCCGGCGTCTCCTCTATCTTTATTTTCAGTTTGCTATCTCATGTACTCGAGACAAACAGTTTTGTATTCCTTTCAATCGATTGTGTTTAGTATTCTTAGTAGTTCAGGAGTAATGTGACACCAGTTTTTGGGTAGAGGATTATGTTGAGTTTCCGCTTTTAATTTAGTCTAATTAACTTAAGTTTTTCGCTCATTTAATTTATTCCGCTGTATTTATATTATTATTATTAAAATGTTTAAAGAAGAATTTTGGTAACGAAAGAGATAGATAAGAGTTGGTTTGCCTAGTTCCTATTAGTAGGCGCCGTCACGACTCCCGAGTGTGGGAAATCTGGGTCATGACACAAAATCATACTAAGCCAAAGATATTTCTATCTCTGGTTATCAGTCCTAATTAATTTGTCTAACAAATCCCAAACTTCCCGTTTTAACCTTTAAATCCTACACCCATGGCCCATCCAACTCAACAACTAACATGAAGATCAGACAATCAACAAAGAGATTTTTATGCTCGGTCATCTACTAGCTTGAAAAGGAAAAAATAATTACTCAAATCTCAGCATTATCGAGCGACATAAACAGCGGCATGAATCAAGCAGTAAAATAATGTGTGAGAGAGTAACGAATGGACCTCGGCAATAAACTCCTTATAATTAAATTTTGATCGAACGCACTTAAAGAAGGAACGCCAATGACAAAAATTTAAACTCGAACAAACACAAACAGCGACAAAATGAATGAACTACCGGATATTCAGCGAGACCTCAACGGACATCTCGAGCTCCTCGGGCAGAACTAATTCTGCTGGATTTTCGGTCAGTTTTGGTAGCAGCTGTGGAGGAATTTCTGTGAGGTTTTTGGTTAAGGGGTGGCGGGTTATGGCTGAAACGGAGGGACGACTGGTGATTATTCAAGATCCATGGAGGAGCAACGGTTGTGGAGTTGGAGTGGTGATGTCCGGTGTCTGGTTTCCAGCGGAGGTGAAGTCGTGCATGTGTGTGAGTGGTGAGGAGCGGCGGCGGTTCTGGTGGTGTCGAGAGGAGATCTGGCCGGCGGCTTAGGGGTGTTAGGGTTTAGCTAGTTTTTTTTTATTAGTTTATTGGAAAACTAATAAAAAAAAGGAAGCCACTGGTCTCTTATGCTAGGTCCTTTTTAGGTTTTTCTTGTCTTGGTTTCTAAGGTTGAAGATGGAAGCCATGGGTACCTAAAGTTGTCCTCTAGGGTTTGTAATTTGTGTAGGTTACGAAGGAGAAGGGTCTTGAAATTGGGCCTTTTGTGGTAGGTTTGAAATTGGGATCCATTTGGACAAGAAGAATCTAAAAATTTTATTAATAAGTCCAAATTTCTTCTAAATTAGTATAAAATATTTGTAAAAACATAAAATCACTCCTAATTGATTAATGTAAGAATTAAAAATTAAAAATGAAACGATTTTTGGTATTTTCAAATATTATAAAAGTAGATAAACATAAGTTAAAACATAGTAAACTAAAATAGTACTACTACAAGAATATCAATGACCTTAGCTTAAATATAAAATAAGACAAGCAAAACTATTTTTTTTTTGTATTTTCGATTTTGTGATAAAAATAATATAAAAGAGCCAAACTTAGTTGAACTTACTATATTAGACTTAAACTAAGTATTTAAATGCTAAAATATGTAAAATTTTGGGGAGGGTCAAAAATCACATGTCTACAGCTGCCTCTCTTTGATTGGAAATACTAAATATTTTTAGACAAAGAACGACTAGATGAGTTTTTTGACCCGGCCCTTATTTAGCGAGACCAAAAACTAAGAGGAATAAGAATGCGACCGAGCCCTGGTATCTGGTCTGCCTACATATCCTTGGATATAAAGGAATCAGGCCACGTGTAGTTCGGAAGTGGGAAGAGTGACGGAGTATACCGAGGTGGAGAGCCGATTGAGGTGTTGTCGAGGTTCTTGTTATTACATTAAAAAAATAAAAACGACTAACTAAGCTTGTCAACTATGAGTTACAAGATTCATATCTATAAGTCTTCTGATGTTTGATCTTGAGTCTTGAATGGTTCTTCATGTAGACTTTAGATTTGAACCTTGACGCTCGCTAGCTACAGGTGCTAGTTCATTCTTCTTCAGCTTTTTTGGATCAAGACCGGACATGTGGCGCTCGTGACTCCAACCACGTCTTAAGGAGTTCACATCTTTTTTCTGCTTCTGCGTTTTGGCTTCACTTTCTCTTTTTTTTTCTTTTTTTTTTTTGGATTAAGACTACTTCTGTTGTTTATATCAGACTATTGACTCGCATTCTTGCCGCGATTTTCTGCTACTTCTAACATGAATTGAATTCTGAAATGACTTCCCTCGTTCTCCAGGTGGATGACTGCTACCGACTTGAAACTGGAAATGACTCTGAAATAAATTCTGAAATGTCTTCCCTCGTTCTCCAAGTGGGTTCCTGCAATCAAAACAATAATACGAATAAAATTTTCTGCCCTAGTTTGCACTAGGAAGATTTGTGAGTTGTTAGCAAAACTGTAAATCACATATGCTATTAATGCAATGATGAGAGTAAAACTAAAGACTCTTCCAGGAAGTGCGCCTCCTATGAGTAAAACCAATAAACTTTGACTAGCAAATGCATCTGCTAGTAATAAAACCTGAATGACTCAAACTAGGAAGTGCGTCTCCTAGGGGTGAAACTTGAATGAACCAAAAATTAGGAAGTGCGTCTCCTAGGGGTAAAAACCAATTTAGAAAGTGCGTCTCCTAAAACAAAATATACCCTGAAAAGACCCAGCCAAAGAAGTGCGTCTCCTAGTGGGTAAAATCTTAAAGACTCAAACTAGGAAGTGCATCTCCTAGGAATGAACTTAAATGACTCAACTAGTAAGTGTATTGTGATGACCCGACCCGTCGTCTCATGAGTTACTACCCTGTTCTTCCCATTTTCTGCTTTCTTATGTTTCATTATCTGTATTGGGTGCGTTAGAATTTATTTGGAATGATTTTGATAAGAAATGAGACACTTAGTCTCTTTTAAGAAGGCTTAAGATGGAAAAGTCAACCGGATGTTGACTTGTGAGTTAGAAGGCTCGGAATTGAATTCCGATGATTCGGTTAGCTCCGAGTGATTATTTAAGGCTTAGGAGCGCAATCGGAAGTAATTTTGGAAGTCCGGTAAAGAAGTTAGTCTATTTTGGCGAAGTTAGTATTTTGGCGATTTCCGGTTGATATGTGAGATTTTGATCCTAGGGTCAGAATTTCGTTAGGTGAATTGGATATGTGTGCAAAATTTCAGGTTATTCGGAGGTGATTTGGCTGGTTTTTTGATCGAATGCGTGTTTCGGAAGTTTTATAAGAACTTAGGCTTGAATCCGATGTAAATTTGGTGTTTTGATGTTAGTTTTGGTGTTTTGAGACTGCAACTAAGTTTGCATGATCATATGTGACATGTTAATATGTTATTATGTGGTCCCGAGGAGCTCGGGTGAGTTTCGGATAGGTTTGGGTTGCGTTGTGCTCGTTTTTCTTATGCTTCGACATCGTTTCTTCAAGCATAAATGATATCATATTGAACAAATGAGCTCCGATTAATGCTTTGAATGAAGAATTAGATCTGTATCGTAATTACGGACACGTAGCAAAAAGAATCATCAAATTTGGACATCGTATGAGGATTTTAAGGCCATTTTACTAAGGTTGCCTAGATTTTCAGGTTAATGACGGAATTGCCCCTGATGGCGTATTAAAAACCTGCACTATTTGCAAATCTTAAAACCTATATATCTCCTTCATTATAAGGTCAAATGGAGTGATTCAAACGCCTAAATTCATTAAAATTTTACAAGGAATCCATTGGGAGCAGTAAAACGCGTTAAAAGTATACCTATAATGAGCAGGTCGAGTTTTCTTCCAATTTTGGAACGGGAAGAAGCTTCTGAGGCGATTTTTAAGAGAGAAAATCAGTGATTATCACAGCGGTAAGTGATTTGATTATTAAAACTCATTTATGGGAGATTATAGACCATAATCCCATTCTTTAATTCATGAAAAACAGTAGAAAAATAGGATTTTGGGGCCTGAAATTATGAGACCTTTAGGGGTCGATTTTGAGGGGTCAAACGGACTCCTATTTTGGTGTTCTTTATATGTACGGAATCGGGAGAAGATGAAGAACACTTTTATGTAAAAAATTTTGAGTTTCGAAAAGTGGGCGCAGGGCTCGGATTTTGTCAATTTCGGGATTATTGATGTTTTTCGATTATTTTCGATTGGGTTTTGATCCTATAGCATAATGTGACGTATTCGTTGTGGTTTTGGTCAGATTCGACGCGTGAGGAGGTCGATTTGAGAGGCAAGGGCATAGCGAGCTAGGATTTTGGCCGGCTTGAGGTGAGTAATAGATGTGGATGATGACCTGAGGGTTTGAAACCCCGGTATATCATACTGTGACACTATATTGAGGCAAGACACGTACTCTACGGCGAGTGCGGGGTCGTTTGTGATTGGAGGACTATGGCTTAGTCCGTCCGAGTGATGTTCATAATGTGCATTGACTAGAAATTGATTGGTAAACATCCTACTTGGATTGCTATGAGCATATTTGGGCTGCGTGCCGATTATTTGGATCCCGTAGGGATTATTATCACTGTTTCCATGATGCTTAGCATGTTTTCATGATATCAGTCCTGAGTTAAACACTGTCTCGAAATGATTAGTAAATTTCTAAGGTTTTAAATCACTTAAACTATAATACCTGTTAAATGGAACCGAAAATGGTAAACTTGATTGGGCCCGTGTGGCTTGCATGCATATATAACTAGACTGATTGTGGATCGGGCTGCACGCCGCAGCGAATGCTATGATTATATTGCGCTTGGTTTGTAGGAGCCCCTCCGGAGTCTGTACACACCCCCAATGAGTGTCGTCGACGTTAAATGGATCGAGCTACGCGCCGTAGCGGTCATGTGCATTTCATTGCATTCATGCATCATTTTCTATCTGTCCTACCTGTCATTACCTGTTGTTGTTTCATTGTTAATTGTATAGACTAATTGGTTATAGCTTTACATTGTGCTATTTTGGGATTTCTTACTGTGAGACATTATACATGTCTATTACCGCTGAGTTGGAAGTACTCACTTTACTCCATGCACCTTGTGTGCAGATTCAGGTACTTCGGGAGCTTAATTGAGCTAGTTGCTGCTTCCAGAGTTTTCAGGAGTTGTCGAGGTAGCTGTTTGATGTCTGTAGGACCCGACTCCTCCCCTATCCTTTTATCCTTTCAGCATTTTAGAACATGTTTATTGTTGAGGGTTCTTGACTCTGTATTATTTAGAGGCTCTAGACTCATGACCCCCAGGTCTGTGGGAGTTACAGTTTATGTTAGTGTTTCGTATTGTTTTTATTTGAGTATTTCAACTATGAGTATTGATATTTGATTTAAGTATTTAATTAATTGGTTTTGAGCTTTATGCTCGGGTTGAGAGAGTGAATGGTCGGGCTTGCCTAGCATTAGTGTTGGGCGCCATCAGCACCGGTTTTAGGATCGTGACAAGTTGGTATCAGAGCCTAGGTTACTAGACCTCATGAGTCATGAGCCGGTTGGTAGAGTCTCGCGGATCGGTACGGAGATGTCTGTATTTATCCTCGAGAGGCTGCAGAACCTTTAGGAAAAATTCATTTTCTTGGAATTCTTATCGTGCGTACTTGATTCAGCTTGAAAAGAAACTCTTGAAATTCCTTCTGCGTGATCATATACACGAACGGGCGTTCAGTATCAGATGTGCCTCGAAGGCTTTTGATTCCCCGATCGAAGGGCGAGGAGTAATCTCTGTGAGTTTGAAGTTAGACCAGTCTGGAGGACTAGAGGCCGAATCTTTGCCAATGGCTTGAGCACCGAGGTGCTGATTTTGTGAGCAAGTGTTTGAACTCATATGTTCATTATTTTCCTTATTAGCCGGAATGGCGGTTGGATATCCACGTGAGAAGTATGTTAGTTCTGCGAAGTGTATTTATACGACTTGGTAGTGGCGAAGAAGCCTATTGGATAGTAGATGAATTGTTAAGTGATTCGTTTCTTATTGTGATCTGTTGAGTAGCCCCGAGTTATGGGCGCGTGAAGAATATTTTT
>MU776122.1:5142-24306 GCA_026770625.1 Nicotiana glauca | reverse complement strand
CACAATCCATTCAAAACTACTTTATTTTATAATTTTGGGAGTAATCGTCGTGAGAGCAAAAATCACGTGCTCACACAAAGCTATGGTGATCCTCTCCCACTTCCACTCTGGAATATCCATCAGCTGAAGTAAGCCACCCGGTATCTGATGCTCATATTTCACCGGCATACAATTGAGACATCGAGCTACAAATCCCACAATGTCTTTCTTCCTTCTCCTCCACCAATAATGTTGTCTCAGATCCTGATACATCTTTGTGGCACCCAGATGAATAGAATACCGCGAGCTTTGGGCCTCCTCCAGAATTAACTCCCAAAGCCCATATACATTGGGCACACATATCCGGCCCTGCATCCTCAACACCCCATCATCTCCAATAATCGCATCTCTAGCATCATCATGCTGAACTCTTTCCTTAAGGACATGAAAATGAGAATCGTCATACTGGCGCTCTCTGGTGCGATCATATAAGGAAGACCGAGAAACCACACAAGCTAATACCCGACTAGGCTCCGAAATATCCAACCTCATGAACCGATTGTCCAAGTCCTGAACATCAACTACAAGTGGTCTCTCCCCAACTGGAATGTATTCCAAACTCCCTATACTCATAGCCTTTTAGCTCAAACCATCGGCCACCACATTGGACTTTCCCAGATGGTACAATATAGTGATATCATAATCCTTTAGCAACTCCAACCATCTCCGCTGCCTCAAATTGAGATCCTTCTGCTTGAACAAGTGCTGGAGGCTACGATGATCAGTAAATACCTCACAAGATACACCATACAGATAATTCCTCTAAATTTGCAAGGCGTGAACTATGGTACGCAATTCCAAATCATGAACAAGGTAGTTCTTCTCATGGGACTTCGACCGACGAGAAGCATGAGCAATAACTCTACCCTCCTACATCAATACACACACAAAACCAACTCTTGAAGCATTACAATACACGGTATATGAACCTAAAGTTGATGGCAAAACTACATTGGAGTTGTGGTCAAGGCTGTCTTGAGCTTCTGAAAGATCTTCTCACACTCATACGACCATACAAATGAAACACTCTTCTAAGTCAAATTGGTCAAGGGCGATGCGATAAATGAGAATCCCTGAACAAACCGGCGATAATAACCTGCCAAACCAAGGAAGCTGTGAATCTTTGTGGCTGAGAACGGTCTGGGCCAACTCTGAACCGCCTCTATCTTCTTCGAATCAACCTGAATACCGTCGCTGGACACCACGTGCCCCAAGAAAGCTACTGAATAGAGCCAAAACTCACACTTGGAGAATTTTGCATAAAGCTTCTCCTCCCTCAATCTCTGCAACACAACTCTCAAATGCTCTGCATGCCCCTTCTGACTACGCGAATATACTAGAATATCATCAATGAAGACTATGATAAACGAGTCGAGATAAGGCCGAAACACGTTGTTCATCAAATGAATGAACACTACTACGGCATTGGTTAGACTAAAAGACATCATCAAGAACTCACAAGGACCATATTGGGTCCTGAAAGCCATCTTAAGAATATCTGAGTCCTTGATCTTCAATTGGTGACAACCTGAATGGAGATCAATCTTGGAGAACACTCTCGCTCCCTGAAGTTGGTCGAATAAATGATCAATGCGAGGCAAAAGATACTTGTTCTTAACTGTTACTTTGTTCAACTGCCTATAATCAATGAATTTCCTCATAGTGCCATACTTCTTCTTTACAAATAGAACCGATGCACCCCAAGACAACACACTAGGACGAATGAACCCCTTAAAAAGGAGTTCCTAAAGTTGTTCATTTAACTTATTGAACTCCGCTGGTGCCATACGATATGATAGAATAGAAACGGGCTGAGTGACCCGGCACCTGGTCAATACCAAAATCAATATCCCTGTCCGGTCGCATGCTTGATAGGTCTACAGAAAACACATCGAGAAACTCCTTCACAACTGGAACAGAATCAATACTGGGAGTTACTACACCGACATCCCTCACAAAGGCTAGATACGAAAGACAACCCTTCCCAACCATACGCAGGGCCTTAAAGAATGAGATTACTCTACTGGGAACATAATCGGTCACACCTCGCCTCTCAATCCGTGGCACAGTCGCTTTAGTCAATGTCATTATCTTAGCATGACAATCCAGAATAGCACGACATGGAGATAGCCAATCCATGCCCAAAATAACGTTGAAGTCTACCTTACATAATAAAAACAGATCCACTCAGGTCTTTAGACCCCCAATAGTCATCACACACGATTGGTACACACAGTCTACAATAACAGTATCACCAACCGGAGTAGATACATGAACATGTGAAACAAGAGACTTACAGGGCGTATCCAAATAACGAGCAAAGTATGATGATACATAAGAAAAGGTGGAACTAGGATCAAATAATACAAAAGTATCTCTGTGGCAGACTGAAACAATACATGTAACAACAGCATCAGAAGCAATATTATCGGGTCTTGCTGGAAGTGTATAGAAACGGGCCTGACCACCACCTGATCGACCTCCCCCTCTAAGGCGACCCCTAGCTGACTGACCTCCACCCCTTGATAGCTGGGCAGGTAGTGGGGAAGTAACTGGCGCTGAAGCTGATGGATGACTCATATGCTGAGATGAACCCGCAAGACGACGAGGACAATGCCTCCATATATGACCCATCTCTCTACACCTATAGTAACTCCCAGGTACTGGAGAAGGGGACTGAAGGGAACCCCTATCACCTAAATGACTAGCAAATGCACCTGATATAGAAGAGCCCTGAACTGATGGAGCACGGGACGAACTCTGAGATGGAAGGGCGTTAAGTGATTATTGCTCCTAATGAGAAAGGTGGGAACCTTGACCGGATGACGCTCGATGATTTCCTGGACGAGATAACCTCTCGAAGGAGCACCACTGAAACTGACGTCTCGAAGGAGCACCACTACAACTACCAGATCCTCGAGACCTTATGGCCTCCTTCTCCTTATGCTCAGCATCAATCTTACGAGAAATGTCTATAACCTCCAAAAAACTAGCACCAGTCAGTCACCCTCTCCCTGGTCATGAGAATGTGAAGCTAATAAGTGAGACCATAAACAAACCTCCTAATTCTCTCTTTATCTATTGGAACCAACCAAATCACATGACAAGCTAACTTAGAGAACTTCATATCATATTGCGTCACAATCATCTCTCCTAGATGCAACCACTGAAGCTGCCTGCTCAGATCCTCTCTGCGAGACTGTAGCACATACTTTTCTAAGAAGAGAACGTAGAACTGTTACCAGGTAAGGGGTGCTGCACCAACCGGCCTACGCCTCTCAAAAGATTCCCACCAAGTGAAGGCATCACCAAAAAAACTGATAAGTAGTGAAAGAGACTCCGCTGGTCTCTAGAATACCCGATGTACAAAGCATCCTCTAATGCTTATCTAAGAAACCCTGAGCATCCTCGCCCTCTACACCACTGAAGGTCAGAGGATGAAGTCTACCAAACCTCTCCAACCTACGCTGCTCATCCTCTGGCATGGCGGGAACGACATAGTCATAACTAGCTACAATCGGCTGGGCTCCCCAGTGTCTGAAGTCCTTGCACGACCTGCTCATGTGTGCGAGCGGCGGGAGTATGAGTGCCTCTCCTGGCCTGTGAAGTAGTTGCGGCTGTAGTTGCGGAGACCTGAGCTAGGACAGTGCAAACTGATAGAATCTAAGCCAAGGCCTCCTGAAGACCCAGAATCACAATAGGCACAGTTGGTGCTGCTGGAGCATCCACAACTGGGACTTGATCTTGAACTGGGCCGACTGGTGGATCTGTAGGTGACGCCCTAGCTATTGTGCGGGCCATACCGCTTCCCCTACCATGAACATGAACCCGTCCTCGACATTTAGTGGCCATAACTGGTGGTACCGGTGGTCATCTATCCTGACCAGTAGCGTGTGTCTCACCATCTATGAGAGAATATAATAGCAAAAGTTTAGTACTTGGATCAACAAATTTGCACGACATGAATTCCAAGAATATGAAGGTTTCCTAATAGTTCTTCAACCTCTCGAGGATAAATACAGACGTTTCTGTACTGAACCACTAGACTCTACTAAACCTGCTCATGACTCATGAGACCTATGTAACATAGGCTCTCATACCAACTTGCCACGACCCTAAACCCGGACCCAGTCGTGATGGCGCCTCTCGTGAAGACAAGGCCAGCCGACACCTTCCTAATTCGTTTTAAACAATTAAAATAACGGAAGTAAGACTTTCACATAATAATAAAAATCCTAAAATAACGTGAATAATACAGTTCAGAATAGATATATCCTGACATCAGGGGTGTCACCAGTCATGATCATCTATCATAAAAACCACAAGTCTGAAAAAGTCTATACAACTATTACATAGTTAAAACAGGAGAAATAAGATACAGAAAGAAGCATTAGGCTGCGAACATCAAGCAACTACCTAGTGAATCTTTGGAATCTGCTGGAAAGCTCTCAACCCTCGCAAGCAGGACCTGATGCGCATGAATCTACACACGGGGTACAGGGAGTAAAGTGAGTAATCCAACTTAGTGAGTAATAATAATAAATGCAGACTAAACAATAAGAAATCACGTAAAGGCACATCAACACGCTATAAAAAGTAGTAAAATCCAATAAAGCAGTGAAACGGTGAATATATGTAAAGTCACTTTAGTTTAGTTTAAGCTTCTTTAAAAATACCTTTTTATCAGTTAAGCAAGAAATTGACAGGCATCTAGAAAAGATAAACACATAAAGAACCGCCTCTCGGGCACAATACCAACAGAATCAGCCCCTCGGGAAACACATGGAAAAATACCAGCCCCTCAGGATATATCTCATATCACAATGGGTACCCACACTCACTGGAGGTGTGCAGACTCCTGGAGGGGCCCATTACGGCCCAATAGCAATATCAAGCCATCTCGTCGCATCATCACTAGAATCTCGGCCTCATATTAACAAGCCACCTTGTGGCGTATAAATCTTAGGCCCTCATCTCATAAATCATAATCAGGTGTTTCCTCACAACACAGGCCCTCGGCCTGACTCAGTCAAAATTCTCACAAGCCACTCGAGCAACAGTAAAACATGATTCTCAACCCGAAATATCATTTAAAACCTCATTTAAGTTTTAAAGCATAGTAAAAATGGTTGCGTTATGAAAACCAAAAGAATATAGCATGACTAAGTTCAAATATAAAGTCAAAACAGTGAGAAAATATCAGTAAAAATCCCCTAAGGGTTCAAATAGTTAGCACGAGTCCTAAATATGGCATTCAACCTAAAACATGATGATAGCAAACAATTTTCAAACAAATACACAGTGAAATACTCATTCGGGACGGACTAAGTCACAATCCCCAATAGTGCACGACCACGCGCTCGTCATCTAGCATGTGTGTCACCTCAATATAGCACAACTATGTACAATCTGGGGTTTTATACCCTCAAGACAATATTTACAATCATTACTCACCTATACTCGGTCCAAATCTCTAGCTCACGATGCCTTTGCCCCTCGAATCGGCCTCTGGATGCTCCAAATCTAACCAAAATCAGCGTAAAATCATAAAAATATGCTAAGGAAACAAAGGCCACTCGAAAAAATCAATTTACAACACAAATCCTAAAATTGGCCAAACCCAACCCCCGAGCCCATGACTCAGATTTTGGTAAAACTTACATCAATGGATTCCTTATCACTCCCCGGGTTCATTCATACCAACAGTATCAAAATCCAACCACAAACGACCCCTCAAATCCAAATTTCTAGGTCTCCAATTTCAAGCCTCAGTTCTTCAATTTTAGGCTTAATTTCCATGATTAATTAGGTAGAATTCACATTAGAATCGAGTTTTAAGTCCATGAATCTTACCTCCAAGTGTTTCCCTTTGAATCCCTCTTCAATCCTCTTCAAAAAGCTCAAAAATCAGTCGAAAATGGTGGAAATAAACCCCAAAATGGCAGACAAGATGACTATTTAAACATTCTGCCCAGGCTTCATTCCTTCTTCGCGAACGCGGTCAATGCCTCGTGTTCGCGAAGCATAATCCAACTTTGACCAAAAATCCTTCTTCGCGATAGCATCTTGCCACTCGCGAATGTGATGGCTCCCCAGCTTGACCCTTCACAATCGCTCTCCCTCTCTCACGAGCACGATGAACAAATACCCTGAAACGCAGCTGCCCAACTTCCTTTATGCGAATGCGCTCCCTTTCTCGTGAACACGATGCCTAATCACCCAGCCCTTCGCAAACGTGGAGCCTTCCTTGCGAACACTAAGGCTAAAATCTCAGCCTTCACCAGCTAACCCTTCGCGAACGCGAAGACCTACTCGCAAATGCAAAGTTTTAATTTCTCCTCAACTATCAACAGTTTTTCTCCAATTCTCAACAACATGAAATGGTCCGATTGACCACTCGAAACTCACCCGAGGTCCCCCGGTGCTTCAACCAAACATGCCAACATATCCCATAACATCATTCAAACTTGTCCAATCTTCGGAACTCTCAAAACAACATCAAAACACCAAATTTGCATTGGATTCAAGCCTAAGAATTCCAAAATATTCTAAATTATGCTTTTGATTAAAAATCCAACCAAACCACGTATGAATGACCTGAAATTTTGCACACACAACCTAAATGACACAATGGAAATCTCACCTATAAACTAGAAAACGACAAAAATCCAATTTTGCCAATTCAAGCCTAATTCTACTCCGGATCTCCAATACTCATTCCAATCATGCTCCTAAGTCCCAAATTACCTCCCGAAGCTATCCGAACCATCAGAATTCACACCCGAGCCCTCTAACACATAAGTCAACATCTGGTTGACTTTTCCAACTTAAGCTTCCTCAAAAGGGACTAAGTGCCTCAAATCTTACCAAATCTTTTCCGAACCCGATCCAACCAACTCGATCACATATAGAACCGATAGACAAAGAAATATGAAGTAGAAATGGGGAAAATGGAGCGGTAACTCATGAGACGAATGACCGGGTCGTCACATTTCATAAATGTGAGGTCGCACATGCGACATTTTTGCCCGCAAATATGAATCTGGGTAGAATACTTAAGGATCAAAAATATGCCATTTCTTCATTTCGTTTTGGGGTTTGAAGTCTCGATTTTAGGCGATATTGGAGAGATTTTCACGAGTTTGAATTGAGTAAGTGTTCCTTAACAGAAATTAATTATATTTCGCAATTCCATACTCATTTACATCATTAATTAGTGAATTAAATGGAAGAACATGAGATTTTTATAAAATCTTTCAAAAATAAAATTTAGGATTTGAAAGGTGATTTGATATCAGAATTCAATAATTTTTGTATATTTGAACTCGTTTAGGGATGGGTGTTCGAATTTCGTGAGTTTTGTCAGATTTCGAGTCGCGGGCCACACGTTGACTTTTGAGTTGACTTTTCAGATTTTCATTTAGAAATATAGCATTTTCATATGAAATTTATTTCTATTGCTTGTGTTGAGTATATTGAAAGTTTTGTGACTAGATTCGAGGCGTTTAGAGGCCAATTTGCGAGACAAGGGTTTGTTGTAATTTTTAGTTAATTGCAGAGTGAGGTAAGTGTTGGGTCTAACCTTGACTTGATGGAATAGGGACCGTTGAATTATATGTTATGTAAATTTCATATGTAGCAGCGTATATGCGAGGTAACGAGTATATATGTCGTTGAATTTTTTGTTTTCATGCTCTCCATATTTTACTAATTGCTTTATTTCAGGATGTAACTATTATTTTACTTGTTGCTTTATATTTCCTGCTTGATATTAAGCCTCAATTGCTACATGGTTATTTGGCCTTCATGTTATACTTTCTACTTGACATTTTAGCATTGTCTTAGCATTAAATTGTCCATCCCTTCCCCGATTCCACACTTATTTGTTACTTGTCCTTATTTGTTTTCCTCGTGTATCAGAATTTGTTGTATTTCTTGTTGCCTTACTGTCTTATATTAATTGTTATCTCCATCGAAGTGGTTTCACTTATAAGTATTGTTAATCTATATTGTCTGGAAGTGGTTTGCACGCTGCAACAGAATTGAAAGGAAATGAATTGAAAAGGTGGAATAATGAATTATGATATTGGCATATGATTATATTGAGGGATCGGGTTGTGCGCCACAATAGAATTGTTTAAAGTTTATATATTATGGGATCAGGTTGTGCATTGCAACAGAATTATTTAATTTATACATTATGTGATTGGGTTGCACGCCGCAACAGAATAATAAAAGTAATAATTGATTGAGACTGCTGAAATGGCCTAGATTGTTGAGATGATCCATATGACTGATTATTCGAAGTTCTCTGCTAGCTGATTTGAGCTTCATTGATATGAGTTATCTGCCTCACCTTTATTCTTGTTTTCTGTTATTATTATTACTACATACATGTTTATGTAAGTGACCAGCCTTATCCTCGTTACTACTTCGTCGAGGTTAGGCTCGACACTTACAAAGTACATAAGGTTGATTGTACTCATACTATACTTTGCATTTCTTGTGCAGATACCAGGGTTGGTCCTAGCGGTGTACCATAGACTTTCTCGGATTCAGCTACCTAGAGGAGACTTGAGGTATATCTTCACAACATCTGTAGTTCGGAAGTCCCCTTCTACTTTATCTTAGATGTGTATTTTTATTCAAACAACTTTACTTTCATTCAGACCTTTATTTGTATTATTATAGTAGCTCGTGCACTTATGACACCAGATTCGAGGATGTATATAGATAATTAGTTGTGTCACGACCCAATTTCCTAACCCGGTCGTGATGGTGCCTCTCGTGAAGACAAGGCCAAGCAACTAACCCAAATCGTCTCTTTAACAATTATTAAACATCAATGAATAGATAAATACAGCTTAACGACAACAATAACCTGTGTTTACAGCCCAACATAACCCAACATGGGTGTCACAAGTTACGAGCATCTAAAGAAAACGTGAACACACCTACAGGGCCAATAATATACAAAATTAAATTCTGAAATTCTAAAGACAATGTCCGGTGTCGCGAACGCTGTCGGTCACCTTGCTCAGCTATAATAATAATACCTTCAATTACCTAATATCCTGCTACCGGGTGATCAATACCTGCAGTTGCATGCAAGGTGCAGGGAGTAAAGTGAGTACTCCAACCAAGTGAGTAATAAAAGTAAATAACAACTGAGCGGTAAGAAATCACGTAAAACATATCGTCATGTTGTATAGAAGCAAAGAAAAACCCTTCAATTGAGAAAATCAGTGAAAACTGTGAAATCTTTAGAAATATTTTGTCTCGGTTTAAAACCTCTTTTTGAAAATGATCCTTTCAACAGTTGCGAAAATAATTTCAACAAGTAAGAAATCATCAGAAATCTGCCCCTCGTGCTCAATATAGACCTCTCGGTACAGTATCAGCCCCGCAGGCTCACTCCCAACTCACAAAGTACAACATCAGCCTCTCGGGCTCACTCCCAACTCACAAGGTATAACATCATCATCTCAGGTTCAATATCAGTATCTCAGAACAGTATCAGCCCCTTAGGCTTAGAACGGTATGAAGCAATCAAACAATGAAATAAGAGAACATAATTATTATGGAAGATAATGCAAATAAGGAACAAATGCATGAGTCCAATGCAATGCATATGACGGTACACTCTAGTACCCGCTGCAGCGTGCAGCCCGCACCATTTATTTATCATCGACGGCACTCATTGGGGTGTGTACAGACTCCGGAGGGGCTCCTATAGAGCAAGCGCAATATTAGCCATCTTGTGGCATCAAATAGGTTCTCGGCCTCAATATCAATATGATCCGGATCAATATATCACGGTTGCGGCGTGCAGCCCGATCCGTATCAATATATCACTACTGCGGCGTGCAACCCGATCCATATCAATTTATCACTGCTGCGGCGTGCAGCCCGATCCATATCAATATATCATTATTGCAGGGTGCAGCCCGATCCATATCAATATATCATTGATGCGCCGTGCAGCCCGATCCATATCAAGTATAAACATCCTCACTATCGGGTCCTCAACCCATCTCAGTCAAGTAATGCACAGCCTCTCGGGCATAACAAGTTATAGGGATCTTCGCCCTCATATACTTTTCATTCAATATTCATGTTAAAAAATGCATTTCTTATAACATGCTTAACAGTCGAAAACATGACTGAGAGTATGGTTTTATGCAAACAATTAAGGAAAAACACATAAGGATCCCCTAAGGATTCTACAGGTCGGCACAAGGCCCCAAACTTAGCAGTAAGCTCAATTCTCAATAATAAAGTATGCGTATCAATTGCCAATATAGTAGAAAATAACACTAGGGATGGACCAAGTCACAATCTCTGATAGTAAACGACCCCGCACTCGTCGTAGAATGCGTGTCACACCTCAATATAGCATTAGAATGTGAAAGTCCGGGGTTTCAAACCCTCAGGATATCATTTACAAGCATTACTCACCTCATGATGACCAAAAGTCTAGCTCGTTATGCCCTTGCCTCTCGAATTGTCCTCCTCGTGCGACAAATCTGCCCAAAATCACAAAAAATATGTCGCATTATGCTAAAGGGACAATACCCAATCGAAAAATATCAAAATTCACGAATTTGACAAAACCTGAGCCCCGAGCCCACGTCTCAAAACTCAAGAATTTTTATATCAAAATGTTCTTCGTCCTCTCACGAGTCTGTACATATAAAGAACACAAAAATCAGAGCTCGTTTGACCTTTTAAATCGACCCTAGAAGATCTTAAAATCACAAGCCCTAAAACCCCACTTTTGTAGTGATTTTTCATGTTGTAATTCATATATAATCTTGTATTTAACTTGGAAATAAGTATAAACAACTCACCTTTGATGCTTGACGAAATTCCCCTTGAAATTCTCTCCAAAATCATCCAAACCAAATGAAAGAAATGAAAGAAGTAAGCCAAATCTGTGTTTAAAAGAATCTGTCTGTGCTTCGTCGAGTTGTACCTTGCACTTGTCTTGTACAAGTTGTACATCCTATTAAAATTGTTCCTTATCGGACACATTCTTTTTAAACACCCATAACGTCTTGTATAAATATCCAAATGACAAACGGTTTGAATATTTAGAAACTAGACTCGAAGATCTTTAATTTGATAGTTTTGTACACCATATAACTCTTTATATAGCCCGAGATATGAGCTTCTAAAATAGGCTGCATGAAATCAGAAAATTTTGGAGAAACTGCTCCACCACTCATTTTAAATCGATCCTAACTTTGACACAAGATGTCCAAATTACGTTTTCTTTAGCTCTATGGAAACTAGACATAAAGGGCTACAACTTTCGTTTTAGAAGCATCTCAAAATATCTTGTAGATCAAAAGATATAGGCCTCTGAGTTATGCAACTTTTGCTGTCCAAAGACAGCTTAGCAGCAGAAATTTCTGCAACTTTTTCTTTTCTTTTTGGTCCGAATTTCATTCCGTTAACCTTCCGAAATCCACCCGAGGCCCTCGGGACCTTAACCAATTATAACAACATGTCCCACAATATTATTCAAACTTGTTCCAACCTTCGGAACACCCAAAATAACATCAAAACATTAAATCATCATCGGATTCAAGCCTATGAATCTCAAGAACTTCCAAATTCCACATCTGATGCCGAAACACGTTAAAACTAGTCTGAATGACCTCAAATTTTGCAGACAAGTCTAAAATGACANCGGAATTCGCCAAAATGCTAACTTTGCCAATTCAAGCTTAATTCTACGCCGGTCATCACAAAAATATTCCGGACACACTCCTAAGTCCCAAATCACCAAACGTCGAACCATAAAATTTGCATTTCGAGTGCTCTAACAAATAAGTCAATATCCGGTTGACTTTTCCAACTTAAGCTTCCTTAAAAGAGACTAAGTGTCTCAAACCTTACCAAAATTATTCCGGAATGACTTCAAATTTTGCACACAAGTCACATTCGACATTACGGACTTTCCCCAACTTTCGGAATCGCATTCCGACCCCGATATCAAAATTTCCACTTCCGATCGAATTTTCTCAAAAACCTTCCAATTTCTATATTTAGTCAAATGACTTCAAAATGACCTCCGGACATCCGAATTCACTTTCAATCGCGCTCCCAACTCCAGAATCACCATACGGAGCTATTCCCAGACTCAGAATCCCAATTAGACATCTATATCACTGAAAATGCCTTCCAACCCAAATTTATGAAATTCTTCTAAAATACTAACTTCCACAATATACGTCGAAATGCTCATGGGTTATCCAAAACCAAATTCGGACATACGCCCAAGTCCGAAATCATCATACGAACATGCTGGAACTTTCAGATCCTGATTCCGAGGTCGTTTACTTAAAATTCCAATCTTAGCCATTTTCTTTAACTTAAGGCTACCGCAATGAAAATTTCTTTCCAATTTGACTCCGAATTTCCCGAAATACAATTCTGACCATACGCACAAGTCAATATACCTAAAATGAAGATGTTCATGACTTCCAACTGCTGAACAACGCGCTAGAGCTCAAAACAACCGATCGAGTCATTACATTCTCCCCCACTTAAATAGATGTTTGTCCTCGAATGTTCCAAGAACTACTCTTAAGTTATCTGAAATCACTTTTTAACACCTCGTCCGCCTGCCTGTGCTACCACAACTTATATGGACACGTTAGTTTGATCAAATATGCAGATATCCTCTTTTATAAATACAATAAGCTTAGAACCCAATTCCAGCACATGAAATTCTCTTCCAGACATGTTCCATGTATATAAACATTGTATCAACTACCACACGAGGTACCAAAACACAACTGTGTACCTTTGTTGAATTAGCACCATGCATCGCATAATTCACCATCTTACCACAATGACACTCCATGAACCCTAATAGCCAAAATTCCATGACTCTGATGCTCCCAATGCATATGATGATATATCTATACATTATGTTATAATTCTAACGATACAACCACAATGGAGGAGATGTGTAGAAATTTCTAACCAATTGCAGAGCTAACCCAACATTAATTCTCTCATTTTTGACTAAAATCATCACCTCATTACTACCCAAATACTGGTAACTGCCCTGTAATATACCTCACATAATCTCACTACAGTGGTCCCTGATACCAATAGTCTCACCTTACCTAGTACGAGCTGCTCAGACAACCAATCACCACAGACAATGACCAACAATCTCACTTGATGCAAAAATGCGCCAATATGCCATAACGCGAACAAGATACATAAGGAAATGATTCAGGAATGGACTGCTAAACTCACACAACTAATATGGACTTTTCCCCAGAGAATAGGAATTTATCAGGCCGTTTCAGAGCACACATGACACAATCATAATATTACATGAATTGACGAACATGGAACAACATATGATATTCCAACACCCCTCCTTGAGGAGCGCTATATTGAAATGAACACATCTGACTCACATGAAGCCCATAATCCTATTTAAATCTATTCACCCACTTCAGGTCGATTCCGCTCGCACTGAACTAGGCTGATAGCCTTTCCTAGACCCGTAATAAGTCATTTCTTCTCATAACAAACAAGAACTACCACCATGGCTGGGACAACACCCCACAATCCACAACCAAATGAACCGAACGACTTCATATAGATCTTAGATATTCTTCCAACATTTCAACTTTCTTAAGTCCCCAAAATTTGACTAACTCACAGAATTTTTTTCCAAATATTTCGGTAGAGTCTCCCTTTTAATTGGGACTATCCACCTGTCAGAGTAACACTAAAACAACTCCTAACAGCATGTCCACAACACAACAAGTACCAAAAGTACAACGATAACACTAATCTCCGCATTACAAGCCCTACATTATCACAATGATATCTTGACATGAAACACATCATTTGTATGATCATTACCACATTTACGGTCTTAATAGTTTTTCATAAATAATTCCATAATTATCAATAAATCTCATATTAACCACCACCTCATTTCAAATTTTCACAATACTGACAACAGAATGTGAGGCGTGAAGACCTCATTATTACTTCCTCGGATAAATGAGTCACATTTAACGCCACCTGGGAACTCATCTAATAAGCTAAAACTCAATGTTTACAGTACGAAAATGGTTGAATATGAACATAAAGTATACAAGAATTATCAAATCAACCTAACTGGCATGGCTCCCTTTTAATATTATCGTACGAATTAAACTTTACAAAGGGAAACTTTAAACTCATAAATATTTACCATAAGGACCTCGTCCTTACATAACCTCCTCCGCGGCTTGCAGCCCGATTTAAATATTTCACATTGTGCCAATTGCAGTTTTCAATTTCCTTTCTTTCTTCTCAATAAATTTCGTAAACATTTTTTTTTCATAGCACATAACGAACCCTCATACCGGTATGGAATATAATTCATAAAAAAAGTTGGAACCAATTATTCCGAAACACATTAAACCCATTGTAGTGAATAATGAACATTACTCTAACCTTATCCGAAATCCTTGTAGCCCAATTTCTAATATCCAGAATTCTTTTCAAGACCCGAATCTCACATACACACACTGAATAAGTCCGAACAAACTGTGTCAAGCCATAACAATAACCCTAGATATAATCGCATAACATACTACACAACTCGTATACTCGTAACACCATTCTCGATCACCATAACCACTCAAACCAACCAAGTAGCAGTAGGAAACCCCACATTAAACAGAACCTTGCTCCAAAACCTTCGTACCCCATCAATAATGAAGAAATATACAGGAACTCACAATACACAACACGTTCCCCATACCTGTAGAAAGTGTTTGGTTTAAACCATGGTAGAAACCATCAAGAACACTTGGAAATCCATTTTCTCCTAATCAAGATATCATAACTAAATTCCTCTAATTCAACCAGGCCACGCAGTTCATCAAACTCAAGAATATTTCCATATTACTACGGCTAGTTCAACAAAATTTCTTCACAAGCTTAGGTAACACAGACCGTAAAATAAGTCAATTCCACTACTAAGATTGAAAGCATCACAATAGACAGTATAAGGTCCCGAACCTGCGGGCAAAACCAATACTGATGATGTGGTCAAGGCTGTCTTGAGCTTCTGAAAGCTCACCTCACATTCATCTGACCATTCGAACTAAACACCTTTATGCGTCAACATGGTCATTGGGGTTGCAATAGATGAAAACCCCTCCACGAATCGCCGATAGTAACCTATTAATCCCAAGAAACTCCGAATATCTGTGGTNGGAATGCAACTGAACTTAGCCAAAATTCACACTTTGAAAATTTTGCATATAGTTGGCTATTTTTCAGAGTCTGAAGAGCCACTCTGAGATGCTGCGCATGCTCCTCCTGACTGCGGGGGTATATTAATATGTCATCAATGAACACTATTACAAACAACTCTAAATAAGGCCGGAACACTCGATTCATCAATTCCATAAAAGCTGCTGGGGCATTTGTCAACCCAAAAGACATGACCAGGAATTCATAATGTCCGTACCGAGTGCGGAATGCTATCTTAGGGACATCAGATGCCCTAATCTTCAGCTGATGATAGCCAGATCTCAAATCTATCTTCAAAAAGACCTTGTCACCCTGAAGCTGGTCAAATGAATCATCAATTCGTGGGAGTGGATATTTATTTTTGATAGTAACCTTGTTCAACTGCCGATAATCAATGCACATTCTCATCGAACCATCTTTCTTCTTTACAAATAATACCGATGCACCCCACGGCGAAACACTGGGCCTAATAAAACCCTTTTCAAGTAAATCCTGTAGCTGTTCTTTCAATTCCTTTAACTCCAGCGGAGCCATCCGATATGGTGTAATAGAAATAGGCTGAGTGCCCGGAGCCAAATCAATGCAGAAATCAATATCCCTGTAAGGTGGCATACCTGGTAAGTCTGAAGGGAAAACTTCAGGAAATTCAGGGACCACGAGTACAGAATCAATAGTGGGAACCTCAGTACTAGAATCACGGACATAGGCTAGATAAGCCAAACACCCCTTTTCAACCATACGCCGAGCCTTAACATAAGAAATAACATTACGGCTAGTATGACCAGAGATTCCTTTCCACTCTATACGAGGCAAATTCGGCAGAGCTAAGGTCACAGTCTTGGCATGGCAATCCAAGATAGCATGATATGGAGATAACCAGTCCATACCTAATATAATATCGAAGTCTACCATATTTGAGAGCAATAAATCAGCACGGGTCTCAAGACCCTCAATCACCACAATACATGATCGATGAAATCGATCAACCACAATAGAATCACCTACTGGTGTAGACACATGAACAGGAATACACAGTGGATCACTAGGCTGAACCAGGTACGGTGCAAAATAGGAAGACATGTATGAATATGTAGACCCAGAGTCAAATAGCACTGAAGCCTTTCTATCACAAACCAGAATAATACCTGTAATAACATCATCTGAGGATTCAGCCTCTGGTCTGGCAGGAAGTGGATAACAACGGGGCTGGGGCCCACCTTCCTGAACTGTATCTCTAGGATGATCAATCACTGGCTATCCTCTGCCTCTGCCGGTCCGAGCTCCACCTCTACGGTCCCTACCTCCACGTCTATGATCCCTACCTCCGCCTCTAGCTGGCTGGGTGGGTTATGGATCTCCGATTGCTTGGATCATGGGGCGAGGAACCTGCTACTGGGAGTCACCTAATGCTCGGGAGAAAAAACTGATAATATGACCGGGCTTACCACATCCATAACAAGATCTAGGCTGCTGCGACTGCTGGCCCTGGCGGCCTGAATGTCCTCCCCTGAAACTCTGAAGTAGGGGTGCACTGATAGGCTGCTGATTAGAATAATACTGCTGATGACCACCACTGCCTGGAGCACCCTGAGATACCTGAAAACTAAAAAGGTCTCGGTGCCTGACTTCTACCATAGGAATCCTACCCCCAAATGAGGTACCACTGAACCTACCAGAGTGTCGAGGCTTCTTGTTTGACATTTGACCACCACCCCGTGTGAGGGCCATCTCAACTCTGCGGGCTGCATTAGCTACCTCCTGGAAGGAAATATCAATACCAACTCCCATGGCCATCTGAAGACGGATCGGCTGAATCAATCCATCAATAAATTTACGAACCCTCTCACGCTCAGTAGGGAGTATAATAATCGCATAGCATGCCAAATCCACAAATCTAGTCTCGTACTGAGTAACAATCATGGGGCCCTGCTGGAGGCGCTCAAACTGCCTCCGAAGTGCGTCCCCTTGAGTGAAGGGGAGAAACTTCTCCAAGAATAGCTCTGCAAACTGATCCCAAGTCAAAGCTGGGGACCCTGCTGGTCTAGATAAGCAGAAATCTCTCCACCAAGTCTTGGCGGATCCTGCAAGCCTGAAAGTACAAAAATCGACCCCATTGGTCTCCACTATCCCCATAGTTCTGAGAATCTCATGGCAACTGAATAGAAAACCCTGGGGATCCTCCGATGAAGCACCCCTAAAAGTGGTGGTGAAAAGCTTGGAGAACCGATCAAGTTTCCACAAGGAATCCGAAGATATGGCCGCTCTATCACCGTCCTGAGCTATAATACCTGCCTGAGCTGCCACTGCGGGCTGAACCACTGGAACCTGAATCCGGGGAGTCGCCTGCTCCAGAGTATGTGTAGCAGGAGTGTGAACTCCTCCTCCAGCCTGAGAAGTGGCTGGTTCTACTGGTAGAAAACCTTCTATGGTGACACTGTCCATAAAGCTTGTTAATCGGACCAAAGCATCCTGAAGATCCGGGGTGAATATGACCCCTCCTGGGACCTGAGCTAGGCCCACATGAGCTGTTGAGGCTGGAACCTCCTTATCATAGTCAACATGAGGCTCCACCTCTGGAACTGCTTCTTGGGGCTGAGCTCTGCCCCTACCACGACCTCCAGCATGGCCTCAGCCTCTGGCACGGCCTCGGCCTCTACCCCTCGTAGGCGCTGCTGTTGGGGGTTCAGGCTGTTGCGCGATAGAAGAAGATGCATGTGTTCTCGCCATCAGTGAAAGAACAGAGTATAAGGACAATCAGTATTTAAGTAACAAAATCGCACGACAAGAAAGAACAAAGTGAAATATTTCCTAACTCCATAGCCTCTAGGGGATAAATACAGACGTCTCCATACCGATCCCTCAGACTCTACCAAGTTTGTCCGTGAATTGTGAGACCTATGTAACCTAGTGCTCTGATACCAACTTGTCACAACCCGGATTTATCCCACCATCGGGCGTCGTGATGGCGCCTACTGAAGACCAGCCAAACGTTACACTTTCTCTGTTGACATCACCAATATAATGTTATATCAATTAGTAATTCAACGTGGGAGACTTTTAAGTTTTACGAAAATACAAAATGTTACGGAAGTCTGAAATACATCATTACCCAAAACCTGGTGTCACTGTCTCACGGACTAATATAGAATACTACAACCAAGTCTAAATGAAGAAAATACATAAGTCTGTTTCGGAATAATGAAAAACAAACTGAAGTACAGGAAAGGGACTTCGTCCTGCGAACGCCAGCTAGGCTACCTAGAATAGTCCCTGGACTGATGATAGCTCCTGAAATAAATATCCTACTGTTGCTGTTGTCCACAACCTGTATCTGCACAAAAAGAGCGCAGAGTGTAGCATCAGCTCAACCGACCCCATGAGCTGGTAAGTGCCTGGCCTAACCCCGACGAAGTAGTGACGAGTCTAGACAGGACTACTAATTCACCTGTACAGTTCTGTAATTATATATGTACGATAACAGGAACAGAAGTACTGAAATTAAACAGTTATAAAAGGGGGAAAGAAATATATTGCGTGTGAGAATAATTCAAATATCCAATATCATCAGTATATTTAAGAAATCAGGGTACAATAATGAATAATCAAATAATAGGAAATTCAATAATTGCACGGCATCACCATTCGTGTTTTTACTCTCATCCTCGCCCAAAACAAACAAGTAAAGTGCACGGCATCATCCTTCGTGCTTTCTCTCACATAACTCTCATTTTCATGGTTCGGAATGACCCTTCGTGCAATTATAATCACAACATAGCATGGAATGAACCTTCGTGAAAGTATAATAAAAATGGCACGGAATGACCCTTCGTGCAATAT